>JARBWK010004292.1:0-10648 GCA_030556195.1 Anolis apletophallus
ATCTGCACATGAGCAAGAAAGATCCCATTGTTTTCATTGCGGGCGAGAAGCCAATGGCAAGATTATTGCAAGTTCAGGAACACCTAGGGCCTGAATAGACAGAAGCAGCAGTGGAAAAAGGATGCTTCTTAATGCAAATGGTATTGACAAATGAGAATGCTTTTATGATGATGCTGTTAATTCTAATTGATCTGGGATCCCACGAGACTGGAGGGTCAATTGGTCTAAATAGGTGTTCCAGACGTGTGTAGGGAAACTCCATGTGATGAGTTTCCTACAAGAAAGAGAAATCCTGGAATGAAGCAGGTTTGGTACTTTTCCGAGCATAAAAAGTACAGTCAGAAAGTGATGCTACCCGTGTGTCAACTTTGAAAAAGAGGGTTTTGGTGTCTGGAATCAATCAGGCACATGTTATAGAAGACTAACACCCTGATTATATACATTCTAATCCACTCTGTGCCAAGTTATACCACATATGCTAGATGAGTGGGAATACAGTGCAGTTTGAGCTATGAAAGTTGATGGAACTTTAATGCTAATACTAAGACACCATTGCGCATGACAGAGCCAGTCCGGCTCCACTGCTGGCAGGAAGCCCGGAACTAAAGTTGCAAAGTTATAAGAACAAGAAGGCTCAGCATTGATAGTTTGCCCTGTGGGAAAGAATGTTTATAGAAGGCTATTGTTCTCATTTTTAGTGATGACAGAGAAATGATGTAAATGTTTTATGCCATGTTTATTGGATTATTGAAATGCCATGTAACAACAGTAATCACCAGCCAATTATGATTGTTTTAACCATGAAGAAGGGGAGGGTTTAACTGGATGGACTCCATTACGAGTATAAATGTCTTTGTATGAGAAGTGACGGGGTCTTTTGCCCTATCTACAGCTGCGTTCTGTAGGCAAAAACCCTCCAGCTGGTGAGAATAAATCCTTTTGATTTTCACCTATTTCACAGTTGCCGTGTCTTCTTCCTCACCCTTGCGCCCGCACGAATAAACAGCTTGGTAAGATAAAATTGGTACTTGGAGTTCCTTAACTCCCAATTCTGCTTCAAAGTGCTTAAGTGTTCAACTGAACACCAAAACAATGTTGAAAATGCAGTGCATTACTTGGGCCTGGTAACCGGCATGAGAGGTGGTCGTATTGCAGACAACATTTCATATTAGCAGTCCATCTGCGGGAGCATGGGCAGGAGCACATTGGACCTAAGCCTCACATGCGTGCATCTGTGGGTTGCTATGCTAGGTTTAGCTCTGCCAAAAGCAAAGCAGCAGTGAAGATCTGCATTATAGATGTGTGCTTAATGACCATAGTGGTGCTTTTAGTGACTTAGGTCAGCCTTACCACCAGGTAGCACAGGTTTTAGAGATGCATTACACACTTGTAATCTCCATAGCTGAAAGGGGTCCTACTATCCCAAAAGTGAGTTTAGAGAGTGTCTAACACTATGTCACCCTATTGATTATGTCTGTTTTCATGCATTGTGATTACTGCTATTGCAATATTTGTTTATGTGTGATAGTTTGAAATTCTCGCAGCCGAGAATTTGGCCGGGAGTATTGCGGCCTGCGCAAAGCTTGGCCTGTTTATATTGAATTTGTATGTTTAATTTATGTGCTCGTGTTTAATTACAGGCCTCATGTTTGTTATAAGGGTCTATTTACTGTTTGGGGGCTGGGGTTAGTGTTTTTATTATGGGTGGGAGGGATTCCTCTCTTTAGACTTTCCCGCCTAAATTTACCTCAGACCTTTCCCATTTAATTAGCACTTAGTTTTTCCTCCAAAAGTCACCTCAGAGTCCCAGCCAATCAGGGTCTCAGGTTTTCCCGCCCTTTCTGAAGTCTATAAAAGGGGGATACCTTTCTGAGTTTACCTCAGTGGCTACCAGGGACGTGTGACTGAGCCACGGAGTTGCTAGCTCCGGCCTGTCACCTCCTTTTAGTGAAAAATACCGCCTTCAACCAGCCCTGGACTTAACAGAGGAAGGACGTTCGACCTTCGATTTAAAGAAGTTCAGCGGCTGGGGTCTGTCCACCACCCGTGGCGGCGGACCAGAGAGAGGAAGGAGAGGCGTTGATCATTTACCCCATACAGACCAAGAAGAAAGAACCAAAGTAAGAAGCTCAAGATTCTACGAGCCTGTCATCAGTTGTAAAAGTTTTGGAGCCAGACACTTCCATCTTTGTGTCTCGTGTTAATAAACTTTGTTACTTTGTACCAGAAGCTTGGTTCTGTCAAGTCTTTGGGGCCCTCTCCCTCACAGGAAGGCAAGCCGCATCCCCTGGGCATAGGGTGCTTAGAGCTGTTAACGTAGTCACTCCAGCCAAGCCCAGGCGGACCGCCATAGCCTGGTTCCACATCCAAGTCTTCACCAGCCTCCTAAAACAACAGAGAGGGGACAGACCTAGCATCACTTGGGAGAGAGTTCCACACCCGAGGGGCAATCACAGAGAAGGCCCTGTCTCTCGTCCCCACCAGACGAGCTTGCGAAGCCGGCGGGATCAAGAGCAGGGCCTCTCTGGAGGATCTTAATGTCCTTGATGGTTCATAGGGGAGAATTTGTTCAAACTAGTAAACTGGGCCAGAACCATATAGGGTTTTGTAGGTTAAAACCAGCACTTTGAATTGTGCTCAGAAACTAATTGGCAGCCAGTGGAGCTGGCGCAACAAGAGAGTTGTATGCTCCCTGTACCCCACTCCTGTTAGTCACCTGGTTGCCGAGCGTTGGACTAATTGCAGCTTCCAAGGAGTCTTCAGAGGCAACCCCACGTAGAGAGCGTATCTCTTATTTGTCTGGCTAACTTCCCCCAGGCAGCATATTATGGATTTTTCTTCATTTCACAAAGACCACCACCATGCGTAGTAGGTTATATCAGGAAACTACTGCTAGAGCCATGGGACTCCATAATGCCCCCCGTCCTCTTCACTTGGTCCCTGCACAGCCATGACAGCAAGTTTCAGGTGTTTCAAAGCTGCGTGGAGTGGAAGAGGAATGGGGCATATTCAGGTGGAGAATACTTGCTTTGAAACATTGAACAAAAGAACATTCATAAGCAATTACGTTTTACTAATCGGGTAGTCAACTGCACCAGCCGGTTCTGTTGTGGTTCTGTTACCAGTATCTCCAGTATTATGATCTGAATGATCTCCCATTTCTTTAGTCTCTTATGGGGTCCTAAATAGTTTATTGAAATATCAGGAAATGCATTTATCTGAACAGAAGACTCACAATTTGTGTTTTCAACTAATACTACAACACAGGTTCGAAGGTCAGAGTCACAGACTTGTAACCGTCTGGAACAGGAATGGCCGTTCTGAGTACATACTTCACATCTCAGAGGTTCACCTGGAAAGAAGAGAAGGAAACAAATCCATATTCGCCTGCACAGATATGTGCAACTGTTTTATTCTGCTTCATGTTTGATGCATACAACAACATATATTTTCCTCAGAAGGGTTAGGTGTTGCCATATCCACTGACTGTGTAAACCACAAGTTATAACTGGCAATTTTATAAGTAAGTAAAATATTTTCTTTTAATGCACATACACCTGTTCTTGCATGGAAAACATACTTCCTGGCGGTGAATTTTTTTAAAAAAGCAATACTTCTGCCCATTCAGTTTTATAGAAAATGTTCTGATTCCAATGCTAAAATATTACTTCCAGTACTTTTGCAGGAATTATAATTTCTAGTTGAAACATCAAATTAAGAATAGTGCTGAAATCTTTGTGTGCAACTGGGGCAGGAAGAAAAAAAGCTCTTTTTTCAAGCTGAGAAAAGATACAAATCCCTTATTTTTACCACTCTTTAGGACTGCAAAGATGAGGAAGAATCCTGGAAAAGTCTTCATGATGACAGGAAACATCTTAGAGGGATCAAGATCAGAAGGATCTGTAATGATATTGGTATTAAACAGCAAATTGAACAAGTCAAATATGAATTTAAAAGTTTACAAGCAAGCACAATCCATTGGTTCTAGATTCCGTTGCTACCAGATTTCTTTCATACTTGGAGTCGACCTATTAAAATCATTAGGACTTGTATTTCATACTACTTTCTTCTTAAGCCTTTTGAATGTAATGTGGCCAAGTCTAAGTATACAATCAAGTCAGATGCTTTTAGTAGGAGTGTGATTTTTACAACCTAATCAATTATTCCAAAATGTATTTTATAATTAATTTATTATTTTATAATTATAGAAGAGGTGATTTATAAACTTCTCGACATTGCTGAGATGGATAAACTGACGTATCTACTGAGGAAGGGCTCTTCTAAGTTTTTTGAGGAGACGTGGAAACCGTTTATTCAATATGTTAAAAAGAACAATAACGAAGACTTAAAAGGATATTGGATTTAAAGGACACTTATGCAAATGTATAGACTCGATCTTGATGTTTTAAAGGATGCTTGTGGGTGAAGTTAACCTACATTTGGGTCTTTTGTTTCTTTTTAGCTGTTACGTCAGACTTATTGTGGTTCCCCACTGGTATGAACCCTTCTCCCCCCCCCCCTACCCTACCCCCCCTGCTTTGGGTCCCCTTCCTTTGAACCAATTGTATCGGTGTTGTTCGTTATTGCTAATATCAATGTTAATGTCATTTTAATCAATAAAAAAACCTATTTTTAAACAAAAAAGTTATTCCAAAATGTAAACCGTGTCATCAGAGTTTTTCTCCCATCTGAATTTGTTCAGTAGTCAGTCAACTGATCTGAAGTCAAGGGAATCTGCCAAAGGGATCATGCCAAGGCTCCTGCTACCTATGTATACTCTAAAGCAGTGTTTCTCAAGCTTCCAAATGCTGCGACCCTTTAGTACACTTCTTCATGTTGTGGTGACCCCAAACATAAAATTTTTTTTGTTGCTACTCCATAACTGACATTTTGCTACTGTTCTGGACCACATTTGGCACAAATACCTGATATGCTCAAATTTGAATTTGGTTTGAGAGGGATTAATTTTGTCATTTAGGGGATGTAGTTGCTGGAATGTATAGTTCACCTACAATCAAAGAACATTCTGAAGTCCACCAATGATGGAACTGAACAAAACTTGGCACACAGAACTCCCATGACCAACCAAAAATATTGGAAGGGTTTGATGGGCATTGACCTTGGGATTTGGAGTTGTAGTTCAACTACATCCAGAGAGCACTGTGGACTCAGACAATGATGAATCTGGACCAAGCTTGGCAAAAATACTCCAAATGTGAACACTGATGGAGTTTGGGTAAAATAGATCTTAACATTTGGGAGTGGTAGTTGCTGGGATGTATGGTTCACCTACAATCAAAGAACATTCTGAACCATACCTATGATACAAACCGACCACACTTTCCACACAGAACCCGCATGGCCAACAGAAATACTGTGTTTTCTGATGGTCTTTGGTGACCCCTCTGACACCATGATTATGGGGCATACCATGGTTCTCATCTATGGTGAAGGGAAAGAGCGTTTGATCTTCTGCCCTTACATTCACCTCTTCCTGCAGATACTTCTCCCACCAACTTTTTCCTCTCCACTCAGGTAGCTGATGGTTGTGTTTTTGATGCTTAGCTATATAGAATGATAAGCTCCAAGATAGATATTGTATATGTTCAGTAAGATATTTTTAAATACAATTCAATACAAAGTTTTTTACTTACCATTTGAACTGAATGAGAGTTTTATTATTCACACTAACAGAAACTGATGCTTGAGCCTATGGGGGATTATTGTTATATTTTTGTTGCCTATCCGCAGTCACACAAACCCCTCGTCGAGAGGTTATGGGCCCAGAATTGCAGTGGCACAGAGATACTACATAACCCATAATCCATAGTAAAAGTTTTTTGTTTTTAAATAACAGTGCAAATTGCAGCAGAAGTTGCTGTTTACCTCAATGTTAGAGATTTTAAAAATAACCGAGGTGAATTTTTGCCAGAAACATCTGTAGTGTGAAGGAAGATGGCATTATTTGGAGGGCAGCATCAATTAGAAAAACTCAGAGGCAGTTCAAAGTATTTAATATGGGCTACCAAAGTGCGAGCAGTTTTGGCAAAGGAGGAGCTGCTATCCTGCCTAACACATCGACCTATTTCTGATGCAGAAAGTTTGAAGGATGGCAAGGCAAAGGCTACCATCATCCTGTCAGTCGACGATAGGCACCTTACCTATGTAGCTCTGGAAGAAACAGCCGCTGGCTGTTGGAAAAGGCTTGAAAAGCTGTATCAGCAGCCTACTAGAGGCTCAAAAGTTTTATTGAGCAGAGAGCTGTTTTCACTGAAGCTTCTGTCAATGGAAGATTGTGCCAGAGAGACTCATTTGAGTAAAATGCTGAGCCTATTTAACGATTTTGCAGCTAGGGGCACCAATTTTACAGAAGATCAGAGAGGCTTAACTCTACTAAGCAGTTTGGGACAGAGCTAAAACTCATTCATTGACTCCATGCAATCTGTGAAAGAAGAGGACATCAACTTCGACCTAGTTTCGACTAGCCTGGAGAACTGGGCTTGCTACAGGAAAAATGCCCAGCAACTTTCAACGGAGAAGACGGTCAACAAAGGCTTCAATATGAAGAGGAAAGAGACAATCCAGTGTGATATCATCTGATACATTTGTAAGAAAAAGGACACATAGCAAGACAATGTCATCAGAACAAGTTTAGGAAGAGTGAATCAGCACAGAGCAAGAAAGAACAGATCAACAACTCAAGAAAGACAATGATTCAAACTGTCTGTTGATGAGTTTATAATGTAACAATGATTTTTCCTCAGGTACCCTGGATTATTGACTCCGGTAGTGCAAAGAGTTTTGTTAAGGATAGTAAATTGTTAGCAGAGAAGGAACCTTTATCTGGTTCGATGCAAAGTTGTGTGAGTCTAGCCAATGGTCACAGGTGCAAGGTTTTAACAAAGGGAGAAGTTGAAATTAATCAACTTGGTCTAAAGTTAGACAATGTGTATTTAGTTCCTGAGCTAGAACACAATGTTTTAGGGGTGAAACAACTTGTAGACCATGGTTTATCCATTGTGTTTGATAGGGAGTCATGTAAGATGAGTAATGGAAATACTAATGGTCTGTATTAGCCCGCCAAAAGAGCGCGATGACCCCGAGGGCATTCGCCGCGGCGCTGGAACCCCTGGAGGTCCCCGGAGGATCACTATCAGATCTAGTCGCCAGATGGAATAGTGTTCTCTCAAGGGCCATTGATCAGATAGCTCCTAGGCGCCTCTTCCGCCCCAGGAAAACCCGCTCTCCATGGTTCACAACGCACCTAAAGCAGATAAAACACCGGAGGGAAGCAACTCGAGAGCACCTGGCGACGAAAGCCTAGTGAAGAAACCAGAGCAGCCTACAGAGAACAACATAGGCTATACGAACATGAGATCAAAAGGCCAAGAGATCCTATAATGCGGCCCAGATCTCAGCCGCTTGGGCTCCCATACGGCACAAATCTTTAAGGTAGTCGGAGTCTCCTCACGTCCCCACAGAGTGAATCCAACAACTCGGCGATAACTGCAGATGACCTCCAGGGAGTACTTCCTCGGAAAAATCGCGGCACCGACTTGACTTGCCGCTGTTTCCGAGGAGGGGACACGAGGTGGGGTACCCCACCGGACAAATGAACACCGTCTCTCAGAATTCAGCCCACTAACAACGGAGGAGGTGAGAAGGCTGGTGACCGGGGCAAGAGCGACGACCTGCCCAACGGACCCCTGCCCATCACACCTAATTAAGTCCAATATTGACATCATGTCGGGCGCTCTGAGGACTTGGTAAATCTCTCCTAGAGACAAGCACCTTTCCGAACTCCCTGAAAGAGGCCAGAGTCAGCCCCCTCTTGAAAAAGACGAACCTCGACCCGGATGACCCAGCAAGCTACCGCCCGGTTGCCAACCTACCCTTTCTGGGTAAGCTCTTAGAGCGAGCGGTAGAAAGCCAGTACGGGACTTCCTAGATCAATCCGGGGCTAGACCCGTCCCAGTCGGGTTTCCGCGCAGGTCACGGAGTGGAATCCGTCCTCGTAGCGATCACTGACGACATCCGCCGTCAACTGGACCGGGAGGCTCGGCAGTCCTAGTCCTTCTGACCTAACCGCGGCTTTTGACACCGTTGTTCACGACTTGCTCCTCGACCGCCTGGCTGCCTCTGGGATCAGTGACAAGGCTTTGACCTGGCTGGAATCGTTCCTCAGGCCGCTCGCAGCGGGTCGAGTGGCAGGGTCAAGTCTCTAGAAAAGCGAACTGGAATGTGGAGTCCCCAGGTGCCATTCTATCTCCCACCCTCTTCAACATCTACGTCCAGCCTCTGGCTAGTATTGCCAGGAGCTATGGGTTCTCCTGCTACCAATATGCGGACGATACACAGCTGCTCCTGAACTTGACCCAGGGTCATCGTCGGTGCCGGACAGTTTCAGCTTATGATTGAGAGCGTGACGAGCTGGCTCAGAGCACATAGACTCAAAATCAACCCAGCCAAAACGGAGATCCTCTGGCCTGGCCGACCCGCCTCACCCATCACTGCCACCCTTTGAGGGCGAGCCCTTATCCCGGCTCCGGCAGTGAAAAGCCTGGGAGTGATCCTGGGACGAAAAACTAACGATGGAGGCCCAGATCCAGGCGGCAGCAAAAAGCGCCTTCTTCCATCTCCGTAGGGCCCGACGGCTGGCCCCTACCTACCATCTGAGGCGCTGAGAACCGTGGTACATGCCACCGTGTCACAAAATGCCTGATTATTGCAACGCCCTATATGTGGGCCTCCCTCTCCACAACCAAGAGGCTGAAACTCATCCACAACAGCGGCCAGACTCATCTCTGGGTCATCAGTGAGGACCACATCTCTCCCTATTTTAAAGATCTCCACTGGCTGCCCTTAGAGTTCAGAGTGCTCTCAAACTTCTGGTGCTCACTTTTAAAGCTCGGCACAATATTGGGCCAGCATACCTGAGTGACCGACGACGGTCCAACACAGCGTGAGGCCAGCACGTGCCATAAATGGCGATCGATGACCATCCCGGGGTGCGAGAGGCTCGCTGATGAAACCCAGCGAGAGCCTTTTCCGTGGCGCCCCAGGATCTGGAACTCATTGCCACCTGCCCTCAGAGCCACTCTGACCCTAACTAGATTCCGGTCAGACCTAAAGACCTGGCTCTTCTGCCTAGCGTTCGGGGCCTGATCGGTACCTCTGAATGTCTGAGCCTTCCTCAGACTTGTATCTGTTTTAAATTGCTGTATATTGCTGTTTTAGGTTTTAAATGATGTAAGTCGCCCGGAGCACCACTGGTGGAGGGCGACTCACAAATATTAAAGTATTATTATTATTATTATTTATTATTATTATACAGGTATGTATAAGGAAGTAAAATTTCAAGATGGTTTCTATATAATGAATGCTAGCAATAAAATGTCTACTATTAGTATTCAGAGTTTGGAAGGAAGCCTCTGCATGGTGACAGATGTCTGCACATGCTACACACAGGAAGTTTCCACACATGAACTATAATATGATTCGAAAGACCGCAGCTAGTAGGCATTCAAATACCAGAATGCAGAAATTATTTAGAGTGTGCTGTCTGTAACAAAACAAAGTTAAAGGCTTATCCTGTTGCCAAAAGGAGTGATAGAATAACAACTAAGTTACAGTTAGTGCACATGGATCTAGCTGTGGACCTTTTCCCTAAGAGTTTTGAGGGAATGTATTTCTGCTAGTAATAGTAGATGATAGGTCTCGATTTGGCTTCGTTTATCCCCTGAAAGGTAAATTTCAGGTGTATGAAAAAAATTTATTGAATGGTACAATTTTGTGAAGAACCAATTTCCTGATTTATCTGTTAAACAAGTTCAATCTGATAGAGGAGGTGAATTTGTGAATGAAAGACTTAAGAATTTTTTAAGGATAAAGGAATTTTGGCATAGGAAAATCCGTGTGTATCAAAAGAAAATGGAATTGCGGAATGTCGCTTAGGTGTGATTCAAACCATGGTAAAATCAATGCTTGAGGATGCACAAATGTCCAAAGGTTTTGGGCAGAAGCAGCTAACACTGCCAATTACGTGCTGAATAGGTTATGGACCTCAAGTGTAAATGAAAATCCCATTCTATTTGTTTTATGGAAGACATCCAAAGGTGGATCATTTCAAGTATTTGTTTGCGCATGCAAATGTCTTAATCCTATACACAAAGAGACAAAAAGAGATCAGCATTGGGTAAAAGATGCAATTTATTGGATGAAGGTGGAACGAAGGCTATAGATTATGGAATGGCTATTCTCCAGGGAAGAAGATCACAGTCTCCAGATCTGTAAGTTCGAAAATACCATTGGGATAGAATCCATGCGAACACTGAAGTGTTTTATAACCCCAAGTGTTCCTAGAGTTAAGAATGAATCTGATGTTATAGAGGTCTTAGATGAGGCAATGTGGAAAGAGCAGGGAACAATCTGAGATTTATTCTCATGATTTTTGGGCCACAAACTCTGACTTAGTGTCCAAATCTGTACAGAGGATGATGGACCTTGTCAAGAGGAGATTGGGGATGGAGGAGGCTGAGGATGAGATTCCTAGAAGATCCACACGTCACTAAGCGGATTCCACTCAGCCAAGTATCAAGTCACGCAAATAGGAAGTATAGAGTGGAAAGATTCTACTTCTTACGCTGAA
>JARBWK010004293.1:0-10645 GCA_030556195.1 Anolis apletophallus
CCTCTCTGGACTGGTTGAGAAAGGGGTTCCTGGTCTTCCTGGGAGCCCTTTTCCTCCTCCTTTTCTAGGTTTGTGGCTCTTGTTTTCTTTCACTCTACCGAAGTTGCCTCCGGAGCCTCCGGCCAAAACCTTCGAACAGATGGTCATGCTGCCCCTCGATGGGTACAACGTGGCAATAGAGGCTTATCGCAGCTAAGGGACGACCCCTTAGCTTGCTTTAGCCTCTAAGGGAGGATTTGTTAACGAGAAATCCGCAGTTCCAAGCTGCAGGTCGTTCCGCGAGTGAACAAGTCCCAACTTTCACACACACGCCTGTTCCCGGGTGAAAGCCCTCACACTCTCCCTTTAAGGCTGCAGGACCCTGCCGCCAAGGCTCTTGTCTTTCCCTGACTCTTTCCTGCCTTTCTCTGGATTTTTTATATTTTTTTTTCTCCATTCCCACTCCCCGGGCGCTTTAAGACTGCGAAGAGAAGTTGCGCTGAAGGGAAAGGTGCGGTGGCTCATGCGGTTGGACAAAGGCCGTCCGGAACGGGGGACCCGGGTTCGAGGCCCCCCAAGGGAGGAGGGAAGGAAACCCATTTTGTTCTTTTCCTTTTTTCATCTCTTCTTTCCTCTCCTTCCCCCCCCCCCCCCATCTTGGGGAGCCCCAGAAGCCCAGCATAGCAAGCTCAGAGAAAGGAATTGGCCTGAAGCAAAGGGGTTCTGTTTATGTTGGACTCACAGCTGGAAACTGGAAATCATAACCATAAAATGTACCCCTGTATCCGTATGTGTATGATATTGTCCCCTGTTCCTACTGACTCCTTGTAACCTCTTCCCCTCCCCCTCCTTGCCATGTAAAGTTTGCCTGTATTTTGCTATTGTCTCAGCTGAAGGGAAGTTGCCAGACTCCCATCTTGAAACTTTAATGGATCACCAATTGTTCAACATTGCATGAGCTACTCTGGTAGAAGCCTTGTTATGGATCACCCGCGCCCTAGCCGCGGGCCCACATTCTGCCAGCCTAAAGAGAGTATTAATTATCGGAGTTTAGGCCAATTAATCCTGTCTTTGGAATCGGACATCAAATGTTTGTCTACACAGCGGGAATGTGGCTAGCCTCGGAACCTAGTCAACATCTCACAATAGGCCCCCTGTCACACAAAGCTTGAGTGAGTTTCTGTCGTCAAGTTTCTTCCTCCTTCCCCATTCATCTTCAAGTTCATTAATCTCATCACTCCAAAGGTGTCATTTTAGGTCGTTTACCTGCCTGGGACTCTTTGTTTTACTCATATGCAAATATTGACAGCCATCTCCGTCTAAGCTCCCTTTCCTGGAACTCCATATATGGCCACTGACTCTTGATTGGCTGGGATGGCGAATAGGAGTGAACGCCGATTGGTTCTCCGGAGCCGGTCACCATCCCGCCCATCAGCTGATCACCACGTTCCGACCACTCATCGACGGAGCCGGCCCAAAAGGGGGCAGGCGGGAATTTCAATTGTTTTGACAGTTCTGTAACCTTTAAAAACCAATGTTTTGAATATGTATGCATGCGTCTTTGCGGGATCAGGGAATTTGCGGTCGCATCCTACTCAGCTGAGCAGAATAAACAATTTCGTGGCATCTACCTAACAGATTGGTGAGCATAATTGGGATCAAGGGAGGCGGGTAGACTACGAGGGCCTAACCGCTCCTGGCTCGCCAGGTTAACTGAACCCTCGCGGGCTCTGCTCCGTGGTCGGTCTACGGGGCTTGTCCGGTTGTCGGAGCAGCCGGTCCGGGGAAGTGACAGCTGTTCGATAACAACACAACATTAGGACTAGGGGGCACTCCCTAAAGCTCCAAGGTAGGAAAGTTAGGACTAATAAAGGGAATTATTTCTTCACCCAGAGGGTCATTGGGTTATGGAACTCACTTCCAGAGGAGGTTGTGACAGCTGTCAGCCTGGACAGCTTCAAGGCAGGATTAGACAGATTCATGGATACCAAGGGAATCAGTAGCTACTGAAACGGACATCCAAGTGCCACCTCTGTGTTGATGGAGGCAGGCAGGATTTTCCCCGGGTACTGGTTGTGGGGGTCGGGAGCAGGTGAGGGTTTTGCCCTCCTGTCGGCTAGAGATCCCTGTGTACAACTAGTGGGCCACTGTGTGACACAGAATGCTGGACTAGATGGGCTGAGGCCCGATTCAGCATGGCTCTTCTTATGTTCTTATGTTCTTATGACAACAAGCGCTATGAGGAGCGGCTTGAAGAGCTGGGCATGTTTAGCCTGAAGAAGAGAAGGCTGAGAGAAGACATGATAGCCATGTATAAATATGTGAGAGGAAGTCATATATATGTTGTGTTCATTGAAACAGGCCCAGGTTTCACACTGAGTTTATAAATACATTTAAAAACATATTAACTATATGAATTACTGTGTTAGAGTGTCATTTTGTGTCATTTTGGTTGGTGGTGTGCCCCAGGATTTTGTAAATTTAAAAAATGTGCCGCGGCTCAAAGAAGGTTGAAAAACACTGGCCTAGCCAGTCTCCCCAACTCTCAACCGAGGGGGAGGGGGTAGCTTGGTTCTGCTAGGTCACCTCTGTCTATTTCCTCCCATGGCACCAGGGAGAGGTCAACCCCCCCTCTTTTGTGGCAAGTGCATTGCTTTTCTAAGTGCCCAGCCTTCCTTTGCCTATTCAACAAGGCATTTCTTCTCCCCCTGCCTTTGTTCCCTCCTCCTCGGTCATCAGGGCCTCTGATATTTCCCTTTGCATCTTTTCCCAGGCTGCAGAGCACTCCTTTCTAAACCCTTCCCTGACCTCCAGTTTGCCTTTGTTTGGAGGAATGAGGCCAGCTCCAAAGAAACCCAATGCATAGCCCCTTGCCATCCATCAGCTCCCTCCCAAAGGAGGATGAAACCCCCCTCCTTCCTTCTCTACCTAAAATGCCTCGAGGCACTTATCAATCCTTTGGCTGGGAAACAAGGATACTTTCAGTAGCGAGGGAGCCACCCAGAGTGGCGCACAATGCCAAGGCCCTCTCATCCCATCAGCCTTGTCATATCCTAGCCTTCAGAAGGGATTTGCCTCCATCCTTGATTGGCAGAGGCCAATGGCTTTGCTCTGCTTCATTCGGACTCTGAGGACGGGATGCATCCTCTTTATCAAGGGGCCAATCCGGCATTTCCATTGGAAGAATAATCCCCTTTTGTAGCATTCAGTCCGTCCCTCCTTCCAGCTCAGCCGCTTTGTTCGGCACTCAAGTCACCCTCCATGCTCCCACCACATCAACCCTCCAAGAAATGGTGCTCCATGGAGGCGAACGCAACCATCCTCCCGACCGTTTTGGCCATGGGAAAGAGGATTGAAAGGGTGCCAAGGTGGCACAAAGGAGAGGCAAAGCCTTTCCACCTTTGGTGCCTTTCCCACCACCCTGCGATGGGGGATATCACGTTCTTGCAGAAATCAGTCAAAGGGTGGAGTTGGGGCTGAGACAGAATTTGCTTTCTGCACTGGGAAACTAAGCTGCCCGTAGGGGTCATTCATCTGTTCCAGAACTACCATCCTGTTATCCCACCATTATGGCACCAAAGGTGGGGCCTACCTTACCAGGAAGAAAGTATCAGAATGCTGAATTTAGAAAGTATTTTGTATTGAATAATTACTCCGAAGGAGTTTCAGGCAAATTAAATATATCAACCCAAGTCGGGTGCCAAAACTTAACAAAAATTCAATCCCACAATTGAAGTAGCTCACATAGGAATCAATGTCAAATAAGTAAGTTCACCAAGTAATAGGTGGGATGAAAGGACGGAGTAATGCCGCAGTAGAAATAGTGTTGCACCCCAATGGGTATTTGTAATCCCACCCCGATGGGTGTTTGTAATCCAGTAAGGGAGTGGAATGCAGACCCGCCGGCAAGCACAATCTTAGGCTCAGTGGCATAAGAACATAAGAACATAAGAAGAGCCATGCTGAATCGGACCTCAGCCCATCTAGTCCAGCATTCTGTATCACACAGTGGCCCACCAGTTGTACACGGGGATCTCGAGCAGAAGGGAGGGCAAAACCCTGACCTGCTCCCGACCCCCACAACCAGTACCCAGGGAAATCCTGCCTACCTCAACCAACTCCGAGGTGGTACTTGAATGTCCAATGGTGCTCCATGGAGGCGAACGCAACCATCCTTGTGGCGTCCCCAATCCGGAGAAATGGTTATGCGGATGGTGTCTGCGAAGTCTTCTGGCCGCGAGGACACAAATGTACAGGGATCCCCCCTCGTTTGGACCCCCCCCCCGGGTCTTTTTCAAGGCCAAAGTAACGATCCCCATAGCGCATCACAAGGCAGGCGGCGGAAATCTTGGAGAAAGGTTTCTGCCGCCTGCCTTGTGATGCGCTATATGGGGATCGTTACTTTGGCCTTGAAAAAGACCCGGGGGGGTCGAAACGAGGTGGGACCCCTGTACATTTGTGTCCTCGTCGGCCAGAAGACTTCGCAGACACCGTCCGCATAACCCGGTCTCCGGATTGGGGACGCCACTGTGCCTAAGATGGTGCGTGCCGGCAAGTCTGCATTCCACTCCCTTACTGGATTACAAACACCCATCGGGTGGGATTACAAATACCCATTGGGGTGCAACACCATTTCTACTGCGGCGTTACTCGTCCTTTCATCCCACCTATTACTTGGTGAACTTACTTATTTGACATTGATTCCTATGTGAGCTACTTCAATTGTGGGATTGAATTTTTGTTAAGTTTTGGCACCCGACTTGGGTTGATATATTTAATTTGCCTGAAACTCCTTCGGAGTAATTATTCAATACAAAATACTTTCTAAATTCAGCGTTCTGATACTTTCTTCCTGGTTCTGCAGTGACCACGCCCGTTGTGTTATATTGTACGGGGCCTACCTTACCCCATAGCTGCTGCCAAAGGTGAGGATCTCAACACATCCCTCAATGTGGCCGAGATGGCAACAGTTATTAATGAGGAAGAACACACAGAAGAGCACACGTTAGGTTGATTGCCGCAGTTTGCTTTTGGGAAAGGGTAAGGCTCTACGACAGGGGTGCTCAGAATGGTGATCGGGATCACCAGGGTGATCTTCAGGCCTCATCTTGGTGATCTTCAGGCCCCTGACCAGGTTTTTTGCTGTTGGTCCTCTTCACACGCCTCTGCACGCTGGAAAGAAGTCCTCCGTCGTTGCTCCTCCCCACTCCCTGCTCGCGCACTGCCTCCAAAAGCTCCAGAGTCTAAGAGACAGAATGGGCCCCCTCTTTTGGATTCCTCCTCCTCCCTCCGTCCTTCTCCAGCCACACAGAGTCGTAGGAGACCAAAGGGGGCGGGCCTGGATGACGCGATGCATGGCTGGCCCCGCGCGCATGCGCAGAAGCGCCCATTCTGCCCCTCGGACTTCTCGTGAGCTCTTGGAGGTGGCATGCATGCTGGCGGCGTGGAAATAGGAGCAACGACGGAGGAGAACAAGAAGGATGCTTTGGGGTCATTTCCTTACTGCATCTCCAAGGTCGGTCTTTTTACTTTGGGGCGGGTGCTTGATTGTGGCATGTCTGTGGCATGTCTCTTTGTTTATTTTTAATGTTTAAAAATGGCCTTTTAGCTCCAAAGCCTCTCTGCTTGCTTTGTTCCTTGAGAAATATATGTTGGGGAATATGGAAATGCGGGAGAAATTGGGTGGTTGGATGTATTTTTGCATGCCCCTTTGTTTACCTTGCTGAGTATTAAATGGCCTTGCAGTTCAAAAGCCTCTCTTCTTACTTTCTGGCTGATAATATGTGTCGTAATATGGCAGTGTGGGGAGAAATGGGGTGGTTGGATGTATTTTTGCATGCCCCTTTGTTTACCTTGCTGAGTATTAAATGGCCTTGCAGTTCAACAGCATCTCTTCTCACTTTCTGGCTGATAATATGTGTGGTAATATGGCAGTGTGGGAGAAATGGGGTGGTTGGATGTATTTTTATGCTCTGTTTTATATTGTTATTAAATTGAAATGTTGATGTTTTATAACTTCATTTTATGTAAACTGCCCTGAGCCTGCTGGAAGGAGCGGTACATAAAAATGAATAATAAATATAAATAAATAAATAAGAAAATAGTTATACGTTTTACATTTCTGGGTAGGTGATCTTTGGGACTTGGTTTTTTAATCAGTAGCTCCCATGCTGAAAAAGTGTGAGCACCCCTGCTCTACGAAGTTTCCTCTCAACTGGCGAATTAAATGAGCACTAACTGCTATTGCAGTTTGGACTCATTTTGCAGCAGGGAAAATACAGTGCTCCCTCACTTATTGCTGGGGTTAGGTTCCAGGACCTCCCGCAATAAGTGAAAAACCGTGATGTAGGGATGCTCTATTTATTTTAATATTTATACATTATTTTAGTAGTTATACACTTTTTCAGCATGCGAGCTACTTCTAAAAAAACCAAGTCAAAATTATCTACCTACCCCAGGGGTGGGCAATTATTTTTTTCCAAGGGGCCACACGAGAGCCACAAAATATTATGGAGGGCCGCACCTAAAGGCTGAACTACATTCTACATAATATCAATTTAATTTCTTTAATAATAGTTTTTAAAAGGCACTACATTGTGTTTTTGATATATTAATAAGACTGATAAAGAGTATATGTTATGAGCAATGAAAAAGAGAGGTTGCCATAGGAAAAATGACATTTATTCACTAAAATTTTACAAAACAATGGTTAACAAAATGTGAACATTTGTTTCATTTGTGATTCATTATATCAGGGGTCAGGAACCCTTTTTGACTCAGAGAGCCATAAAAGCAAAATTTTTGGACATTTATTTCAGTGAGAGCCATATAATATATTTTAAGACTGAATTAAACTAAAAGTGAGTATAAGCAGCCCCTGAATTTATTCATAATAATAATGATGATGCTATTCATTCAGCCTCTGCTACTACTAATAATAATAATAGTAACAACAATAGGTTCCTAGAGTAGGAGACCTCCAAGGGCCATCCAGTCCAACCTCCTTCTTCCATAAGGGAAAAACAATCAAAGCATTCCTCACAGATGGCTATTCAGCCTCTGATCATAATAATAGGTTCCTAGAATAGGAGGAGACCTCCAAAGGCCATCCAGTCCAACCTCCTTCTGCACCTGGGCGGCGTCAGGAGCCTGCGGGGCGGGACTGAGCCTTCCTCCAGCCCTGCCTGCGATCTACCAGGACGCCCTACGCCAGTGTTTCTCAACCTTCCCAATGCCAAGACCCCTTAACACAGTTCCTCATGTTGTGGTGACCCCCAACCATAAAATCATTTTCGTCGCTACTTCATAACTGTAATTTTGCTACTGTTATGAAGCATCGTGTAAAATGTATTTTCATTCACCGGACCACATTTGGCACAAATACCTGATACACCCAAGTTTGAATACTGGTGGAGCTTTGGAGGTGATTTTCTCATTTGGGAGGTGTAGTTGCTGGGATGTATAGTTCACCTACAATCAAAGAGCCTTCTGAACTCCACCAATGATGGAGTTGAACCAAACTTGGCACACAGAACTCCCATGAGCAACAGAAAATACTGGAAGGGTTTGGTGGACCTTGAGTTTGGGAGTTGGAGTTCACCCACATCCAGAGAGCACTGTGGACTCAAATAATGATAGATCTGGATCAAACTTGGCGCAAATACTCAATATATCCAAATGTGAACGCAGGTGCAGTTTGTGGAAAATAGACCTTGATATTTGGGAATTGTAGTTGCTGGGATTTATAGTTCACATACAACCAAAGAGCTTTCTGAACTCCACCAACAATGGAATTGAACCAAACTTCCCATACAGAACCCCAATGGTCAATAGAAAATAATGTATTTTCTGATGGTCTTTGGTGACCCCTCTGACACCCCCTCGCGACCCCCATAGTGGTCCCGACCCCCAGGTTGAGAAACACTGCCCTACGCGATCTGCCAGTAGATCGCGATCTACCTAATGAGCACCCCTGAACTATTTTGAATCTTTATAAACTTAAAATCAAATGAAGGAAAGGAAGTAAAGGCCCTTCAAGGTGGGAGGGAGGGAGGACTGAGGAGGGAAAGTGTCTTGGAGAGCGGTGGCGGCGGCGGCAAAACCCCACAAAACAGCAAAAATACTATGATATATATTTAATTTTTTTAATCCGCAAAACAGCGAGTCCACAATAACCGAATCGTGAAGTAGCAAGGGAATACTGTAAACTGAGGACAAAGGGAGAAAGAGGTGGGGAGGGTGACAAAAACAAACTGTCCCCAGATCTCTTTTTAACCCCTTTGCAAACACTACTTTTAAGAACGAATGGGAAATGTAATCTAACCTTAGAAGGTTTAATGGGCTCTGCTTTGGACAATAAATATTCTGCACCAGCGGTTCCAAAAAAAAAAACTGGAGCAGAAAGGGGCTGGAAATGTACATATGGAAGTCATTTTGAAGGCAACGCTTTTGCCCAGAGAGTTATCCTGCTTGCCCTGAGGACCTTGAGATCTGGATATCCATTCTAGCTTTCTCAGCCTGGCAAAAGACAAGGACTTCAATGCTGGTGTCTCAGTGAAATAGCCATCCACATTTCATCCTCAGCCATTGTCCTTCTCTCTCCTGGAAGTGTCTTGGAAAGTTGAACATGGATTTGACTTCTCCCCATGGAAAAACTGCAACAGAAGCACCCGATGGAGAAGGAATGGGTCTTCTTTCTTTCTTTCTTTTTTCGTGTCAGTCGCTTCTGGTGTGAGAAAATTGGCCATTTGCAAGGACGTTGCCCAGGGGACGCCCAAATGTTTTACCATCCTGTAGGAGGCTTCTCTCATGTCCCCATATAAGAAGCTGGAGCTGACAGATGGGAGCTCACCCCGCTCCTTGGACTCAAATCGCCGAGCTTTCGGTCAGCAGCCCAGCTGGCACAAAGGTTTAACCCGTTGCGCCACTGGGGGGCTCTTACTTTCTGGTAATAAGCCATTAACTATAATGCTTATAGTTAAGGAACTATAATGCTTTTTGGCCTCCCTGGTGGCGCAACAGGTTAAACCACTGAGCTGCTGAACTTACTGACCAAAAGGTTGGTGGTTTGAATCCGGAGAGCGAGGTGAGCGCCTGCTGTTAGCCCTAGCTTCTGCCAACTTAGCAGTTCGAAAACATGCAAATGTGAGTAGAACTATAGGTACCGCTTCTGCAGGAAGGTAACAGTGCTCCATGCAGTCATGCTGGCCACATGACCTTGGAGGTGGCTACCGACAACGCCGGCTCTTCGACTTAGAAATGGAGATGAGAACCACCCCCCAGAGTCGGACACAAGTAGACTTAATGTCAAGGGGAAAGCTTTACCTTTATATAATGAGGATTTGGGGATCCACTAGAGATCCTGGACACAAACTGCGGTGGATATCAAGAACCAATTGTAATCTAATAATGCAATGTAATAATGTGTCTAATGTGAACATATCTCATGTTATCCATGCGTATCAGGGCTGGGTATCATGAAAGTCCAACTGTTGGCTAGTTTGCAGGGGCCTTCACAAACTAGAACCTACCATTGAGTAAAATACGATTCCTGTATCTGTGGGAAAGGGATCATAATTTTTTTAAATAGCAGTAGCAAGTATAGCTCTCTTCCTCTAAGGGGCTTATAGTGAAGTTAATGAGTGAGCCCAAAAGTAATGTATTTTCAGTTCTCATCCTATTTTTTGAGCTCATATGTCAATGAAATATTACATCTAAGCACCATTTGCAATGGGGCACACAGCTGGCTATTGCCTAGATGTTGATGGCATCAACGTATGTCCAGAGGTGGAGAACTCTCTGTTGTAATAAGACATTTCAGAGGATGAATTTTTCCTTCTGCATTCATGGCCAAAGTGGTCCCTGCAGATAAGGGATGGCTCAATCCACATACTTCCTTTTTCCTTCTGCAACATTATCCACAGTTCATTCCCAAAGTGGAAGAAGGGCGCCCCCTCCTGGAAAGATGGACCCTTGCTATAGAAATCTCTCTATAGTGAAAGCAAAAGGGAGCTATTGTGGTGCTGCAAGGGACCATGAACTGGAGGACCTATAAAAGTCCTAGAGAATCTTCCAGCATGACTCTATAGTAACTTCCAGCCGAAGTCTGTCATTTTAATAGGCTTTGCTAATATCCAGGATCAGTTTACTCCAGGATTCGAACTGCGTAATATTTGTGTCGAGCCAAAGACCATTGCTGTTACTTCAAATGCAAGACAATTTGTGTCGTATACAAAACAATTGCAATCTAACCCAACATAAAAATTTCCTGATTCTCATACTATAAAAATTTGTGTCGTATACAAAACAATTGCAATCTAACCCAACATTAAAATTTCCTGATTCTCATACTATAAAAATGAACTTATTTATTTATTTCGATTTGTTGGTCGCTCCTTCCAATAGGCTCGGGGCGACTTACATGTGCTAAAACCATAAAAGCACTATGAAAACAACGGACCAGTGTCCACACATTAAAATTACACAGGTTAAAATTATACAGGCACATACATATCAAGATAGCTCTTGTTTCTAAAATATCTCAAAAAATAGTTGTGATGCTAAATGAAATAAATCTAAACAATATCGCTAAAGGCTTTACGTTGCAAATAAGCTGGATGCCTAATGTTCATACTAAAACAATTCTTTTTCTAAATCATTTAAAATA
>JARBWK010004294.1:0-10640 GCA_030556195.1 Anolis apletophallus
ATGTATAAATTTTTTTTAAAAAAACATATTAACTATATGAAAAAAATTTTAAAAAGGGGAAGTGTCTTTTTTTTTTTTTGGATGATGTGTTCCTTTTTTAAAAAAGTAAAATGTGGGGGGCTAAAAAAAAGGTTAAAACACTGCTATAGATCAAAAAAACCTATTGATTTAAGTTTTTCCCAGTTGTCTGATATCCAACAGAGGATAAAACGAAGATATCTCTGCCTTGGCCCCTTTCTTTTATCGCTACTTTCCAACAGATATCACCCGTGGTAAAATTTTTTGGGGTGTGAAAAATTTCAGAAAAAAAGGGGCATGATACCCCGTAATGTCGGGCATGCCCATTGGCCAAAATTCCTGTTTTAACGGGGAGTTTTTTTCCAAAATGGAGCATGCATATTCAGCAGCAGAGTGGCAAAGTCCCAAATTTGAGGTCTTTTTTTGTGTCTTTTTGGACCCAAAAAGGTTTGGGGCCAATTTTTTGGGATAATATTCTTTCTAACCCTTTTTTTTGTTTTAAAAAAAACAATGCTTCTGGTAACCCTCAATTTAAAAGCTCCCAGCGGCGGTGATGGCACGATAAAAAAATAGATAAAACCCCCCTGTCTCTTCGGGACGTGGGTTTTTTTGTGTAAATGTTAAAATTGAGGGCGAAATTTTTCAAAAGTTTCTTTCAAATTTTTCAAAGTTCCCCCGGGGTTGATGGAAAAAAACCCTTCAGCATAGATAAACCCCTTTTTCCCTTTCTGACAGGGCTGATTTTTTGAAAATTTTTAAAAACTTTGATGGCAAATACACTCCCGTAAGGTTTTTTTTTCCCCTTGGGACTGGGTGATTAAAGGGGGGGGAGTAAAAAGGGAAGTACTATTTATTTTTTATTTATTATTCACCTTATATCCGTTTTTGGAAGGCCGGGGTGGTTATAGGTAAACATACAATATTGGTAACATTTTAAAAATCAAAAAAAACATGGCAAAAAGCAAAAAAATAAATCCCCCCAAGAACGGGGGAAAATACAAAAAAATTTAAAAATTTAAACTTATGTCAGATTTCTTTGGGGGGGGGTTTTTTCGGGTTTTGAACAAAAAACCCCCTTAAAACCCCAAAAAGGGGCTAATTTTTAAAAGGGCGAAACCCCCCCCCCATAGAGTTCCGGGGGGAAGGGGCCCCCCAAAAGAGGCTCTCAATCCGGGATGTTAACCTACGGGGGCGGATCGGGGGGACGGCTGGGAAATTTTGTTTTTTTGGAAAGTGATCTCGGGGGAAATAGGGGAAAAAAACCCCCCCTCGGGACGCTGGCCCCCAAAACCCAAAAAGGGCCCTTGGGGTCAACACCACCCCCTTTTGAAAAAAAAACCCGGGCTAAATTTTTGGGGACCAAAGTGCAGTTCCCCCCCAAGGGGGGGGGTTGGGCAATTTTTTTTTCCAAAACCCCCAAACCAAAAAAATATTTTGGGGGCCCACAAAAAAGGGCTAAAAACAAAAATTTAAACCCCCACATTATTTATTTATTTATTTACTATTTTACTATATTTTCACATCATTAATAAACATATTAATATATAAAAAAAAATTCATATATTTTATATATTTTAGGATTATTATCATAATTATTATATTATATTTTATATAGGGGAAAATTATAAATATATTAAAAAAAAATATAACATATTATTTTATTATAATTATAAAATTATTATAAAATAAAATAAAAAAACCACTAAAAAATTAAAATTTAAAAATTTTTGAAGAAACGGGGGGCCAAGATGGAAAAGGGGGGGAAATTTTCAAGGGGGGAAAAAAAGGTCCCAAGGTGGAATGGGCCCCCAACCCGGCCCCCAAAAGGGGGGGGAAGCGGATCCAGCCACCGCCCCCAGCGAAGTGGGAGGGGGGCGGGGCGATCCCCCGGGGGGGGGGAGGGGGGCAGTCGGGTCTGGGGGGCTTACCCCCCGACCCGGGGGCTTTTTAAAAAGCCGAGGGGGATCAGCCCCCCCAACCCTGATGTCAGGCACTCCATCCGGGATCATCCCGGGGGGGGTTTTTACCCCCAAAAAAGCCGCCCCCTCCAGCCCTGTTCCCCCCCCACAGGGCCCCCCAAACCAAAAAAGGGTGCGGGGGGGGGACCCCTTTCCTTGGGCCCCCCCCCTGGCGCCCTTTTCCCGGGGGGCCCGGGGGGAAACCACTGCCCCCAAAACCCACCCCGGGCCGAGGGTTGCCCACCCTGATGTAAATTGGGGGAAAAAGGTTTCCCTTTTTTCCAAAAAGGGGGAAATTTTTTTTTTAAAAATTTTCTTTTTCCGTGAAAAGGGGGGAAAAAAAACCAGAACAGATTGATTCCCAAAAAAATTTTTAGAATGATTTAAAACATTATAAGCTTCTCCCCTTTTTAAAAAACCTTTAAAAGGGGGCGAACTTTTTAAAAGAAAAATCTTTTTATGTTAAAACACCCCCGTTTTTTTTCCCCCTTTATAAAGGGGGAAAGACTATGGGTTTTTTCCCTTTTTCCCGTTTTTGTTGGGGTTTAAAAATGTGAGAAAGTTTTTTCCCGTCAGTGCATGTATCTAAATTTTAAAAAAACTCTTGTTTTTCCCCCCGGGGGGCAATATATGGCAGAAGAAAAAGGGGAAAATTTCACAGGTTTAAAAAAAAAATTGGGGAAAATTTTTAAAGGGGAATGGGTCTGGTTTTTAAATCTGGGGGTATTAGTGTGTTTGGAGTGGTTCCCAAACTTTTTTTGGGCCCAGCCCCTTTTCCCGGGGAAAAATTTTTTACCGCCCCCAGAAATTATTTTTTTTAAAAATTTTTAAAAGCAAAATTTTAAAAAAGGAAAAAAGTATTAATGCAGGGGGTTCTCAATCTTTCCCCCTGCCGGGGCCCCCAAAAAGGGTTTCCCCCCGTTGTGGGACCCCAACCAAAATTTTTTTCTTAAAAAAAAATTTTTTTTACACTAACAAAAAACAAACAGGGGGGGGGTTTTTTTGTTAAATTAAATAATTAAAAAAAATTTTTAATCACCAAAAAAAAATTTTTGGGGGGGGTGGACAACGGGGGTTGGGGGTTTTTGTACCCCTTTTTTCGATTCAGCTCCACCCCAAAACCCCCAAAAAACCCCCCCCGCAGAAAAAATGGGGAAACCCCAAACTAAGAAACCCAGAAGCAAACTGGGAGGTTTGGGAAGGTTCACATTTGTTTTTGCTGGAATTAAAAAACCCGGACAAAACCCAAATAAATTTCAAAACCTTGGGTTTTGGGGAAAAAAAATCCTTTAAATTTTTGGGGGAAATTTTAAATTTAGGGGTTTTTCCCAAAAAAAAAGTACTTTGAACCCCCGCCAACAATGGAATTGAAAAAACCGTCACTGTTTCCCCCCGGGGGGCTGAGGCTGCAGCCGGGGCCCCCCCGGGGTGGAAAAAAGGGCTCCTCGCCAGGAAAAAGGGCCCCGCTTTCCCGAGTGGCCCGGGGGGACCCAAGGGCGGGGGCCCCTTCCCCCCGGGGCCCTTTGCCTGCACTGTATGAGAGGGGGGTCAAAAAAAAAAGGGGGGCCCCAAAAAAGGGGGGTGGTTTTCCAAATATTTTTTTTCCCCCCCTTAAAAAATTTTCCCCCAAAAACCCAAACCTCCCCCCGCCCGGGTGCCCCCCCCCACCAGGGGTGGTGGCCCCCCCCTTTTTAGAATCAGGGGGTCAGTTTCCCCCCCATTTGGGTTCTTTGGGGAACTACGTTTTTAAAAATTTTAAAAATTTAAAATTTTAAAAAATATACTGGTTTTTTCCCGCTTTTTTGTGGGTTTTTCCCGCCCTCCCGCGCCCTTTCCCCCTCCCTCCCCCCCCCAGCCTAAAGGGTTTCCCCTTTACTTTTTTTGTTTTAATTTTTTAATTTAAAGGGCCCCGTTCCCGGGGGTTTTTGGGAAAAATTTTTTGGTGGTTTTGGGGTTTATGTGGCTAAATTTTAAAAAAGGAAAAATTATTGAAGGCACTTGAGCCCCCTGTCCAGGGTTTAAAAATTTTAAAAACCCCAAAAGGTGTGAAGGGGCATGGAGGGTCTGTTTCCCCAAATTTGGGGGCCTTTTCTCCATCATTTTTGGGGGATTTTGGGGGGAATTTTATGAAATTAAGGGAATCCCAAATTTCCCCTCATGGCTTCCCCCCTCCAAAAGCTCCGGGGAGAGTGGGTTAGGGGGGCTGGGGGCTGGGGGCCCTTTTATCCATTTTTGGGGGTTTCGGGGATCATGAAAACTGAAGGACTGAAAGGGGTCCCATCAACCCCCCCCACCCCCAAAAAAACACCGGGGCTCAGGGGAAAAGGGGGTCTGCCCCCCCTTTTGGGCCCCCCAATCCACCCTTTTTTGGGAGTTGCAGGGATAAAGGGGAAAATTTTTTAAAAGGTTTCAGCAAGTCCCATCACCCCTGGTCCCTTCCCCCCAAAAAAAAACCAGGGCGGAGTGGCACAACCCCCAAAAATATTTAAACCCCAAAAAATTCCCCCTTTTTTAAAAATTTTTATTAGCGGGGGGCCCGGTTTCCTCAAAAAAAGGGAGCGGGGTGTAAAGTGGGTTTTTTGGGGGGGGCTTTCCAAGTTTGGTCTTGATCCATCAGTATTTTTTTGGTTTTGGGATTTGAAATTCCCTTTGTACTGGAAGCCCCTTTCATCTGGGGGAACCCCCCCTTGGGAAAAAAGGGTGTATATTGGGTAAGGGTCGGGGCCAAGTTTGTCTGTTTTGGGGAAGGGGGTGGGGTTTTTATTTTTTTTGGGGAAATGGGGTAAAGGGGGCTCAATCCCATCATCCGGGGGGGATCTCCAGTTTCATCGGGGTGGAGTGGGTTTTGGGGGGGCCCTTTTGGGGGTTTGGGGTTTTTTACGGATTTTTGGGGTTTTCAGTTTTAAAAAATGGGGGGAAAGGGACTGCAAGTCCCATCATCCATGGTCTCCCCCCTCCAAACGGGGGGGAGGATGAGTGGGTCATGGGGGGGCCCCCGTGCCAAGTTTGATATTTACGGGGGTTTTTTAGGGGCCCTGGTCTTTTTGGGGAAAAAAAACGCTTTTGGAAAAAAAAACAAATCCCATAATCCGTGGTCCAAAATTTTTCCCCAAAAAACAACAGGACGAAAAAAATCATTTTTAAAAAGCCTTTTAAAAATTGGTTTTTTCCCTTTTGGGGGCCCAGTTTGGAGAATCAAGTTGGGGGGGCCTTATGTCAATTCAGGGGGAGGGGCCCCCGGTTTGTAAAAAAAAACTAAAGGAAGCCGAAAAAAAATCTGTCTGGCACCTTTTTTATTTGGGATGTTGGGATGTTTTGGCCCCAAAAAATGGTCCATCCTCCCCCCAAAATACCAAGGCTTTTAAAATGGGTTGGAAGGGGGCCGGGGGGTTGGTTTTTTTGTCTCCCGGGGTTTGGGGGGGGGGAAAGTGTTTTGGGGGTTTAAAAACCCAAAACCCCCTGACTGCCTCAGGGGCCCTTTTTTTTTTCCCTCCCCCGGGACTTTGAGTTTTCGGAATGTTCGGTTTGGCGACGGGAGTTGTTGTAAATAGCCCCCCACAGTGGGAGCCAATCCGAAGGCTGCCACATGTCCTTCGCCCTTCCACCCCTCGGACACATCTGACATTCAGCTTTATTAAGGTATACAGAATATAGATAGATAGATAGATAGAATAGAATAAGATATATCGAAGATAGAGATAGAGATAATAATATTAATAATTATTAATACTAATAAATAATAATATTAATAATAATTATTAATAATAATAACAATATTGATAATTATTAATAATAATAATCTTATTTATAACCGCCTCCATCTCCCCAAAGGGGACTCGGGCAGCTTAACATGAGGCCAAAGCCAAAAAATAATACAACACAATTAAACATAAAACAGCAGAGAGAAAAAGAAAAAAAAACATAACAAAATATATAAAATGACAAATAAGATAAACAATATAGCAACACATAATAAAATCAACACAATAAGTTGGGGAACACTATATGTTCAAAATAATATGGACCCTCCCTGCATCCTTTCCTCTCTGATAAAATCTGAATCTGGAAGCAGGTAAACAAATTATAAATTAGTATCACATACAAAGGCCATTTTTCACTTATTTGTTACCTTACTCATCACCCTATAAAGGTTCTATACAAATGAGACAATAGGAGACATCCAAGACAACTTGGTGTTTAATCACAACTTCATATTTACATCAGACAACAACAAGGTTTAATAAAACCGAAGAGTGTCTTACATTGGGCATAAGTGTGGGAGCTAGAGTTTTCTGCAATGCAGAGATTCTGTAACAGTTGTCCCTGGGGTTACAACAGCTAAGTCCTTTCCTCCAAATAGCGACGTTCAAAAAGCACAGTGTGGAAATGATCTTTCCGGATTTGAAAGGGTTCTTAGGAATATGAACAAGACCATTTGAACTGGGAATATGAATGAAAGCAAACCATTTTAAGTTAAGGCTGGAAGAAAGCCTCCCTATGCTTAGATTGGTTTTTCATAACTTCTCAGAGAGGCCAACATGGTTCCTTGTGCATATATTGAGCTAAATTTATATACCTCTATATATGCTCATGTATAAACAGACCCGAATATAAGCCGAGGCACCTAATTTTACCATAAAAAACTGGGAAAATGTATTGACTCAAGTATAAGCTGAGGGTGGGAAACGCAGCAGCTATAGATACATTTTAAAATAAAAATATTTATTTATTTATTTACTTTATTTATATTCCGCTCTTCTCACCCCGAAGGGGACTCAGAGCGGATTACAGGTACACATACTTAGCAGACAATTCCTGCTGTTTCCACATACACACATATAGACGAATATAGACGAACTCTGGCCACCAGGGGGAACTGACGCACTCCTCATCTCCCAGCGTTCCAGTGTCCCTTGTTGTTCCTTCCACATTCCTCAGCGTTCCTGGAGTTCTTTAATGGCCTCATAATTCAGTCAAAATTTGCCTCCCACTTTAATGTGGTACCTTGTTCCTTACTTGACAGATGCAACTGTCTTCGGGCTGCAAAGGTCGACAGCAGGCTACACTTAAAGGTCGAGCACTCCACTCGACCCGGCAGGCCTCGAACTCATGACCTACTGGTCAGAGAGATCTTATGCAGCTGAAACTTAGCCAGTTGCGCCACATTCCCGGTGCCAATAAAAATAGATACCAATAAAATTACATGAATTGAGGCAGCTGTAGGTTCAATGTTTTTTTGAATATTTACATAAAACTATAATTTTTCTATAATACTAATATTAATGATGTATTAGTATTATGCTAATAATATAGTATGTTATAAATAATGTATTGTATATACATATAATATTGATAATATTATAATGTAATACAGTATTCCTAATAATAATGATATTATAATTATATATTTTATATTACATGTAATATTACTAATAATATTACACTATATGTGGACTCAAACAATGTTATGTTATGTTGTTGTTTGTTTTCTATCCAGAATCACAATGTTGGAAGGAGGCTCACCACTTAAGGTCCTTAAAACAGGCATGGGGAAAACTGACCCTCTGGGTGCTTTGGACTTTCAACTCACCATTCCTAACAGCCTGAGGCCCTTCTTGCTTAAGTGGCTGAGGGGGAAAGGAAAAGGGCCTGAGGCTGCTAGGAATGGTGGGAGTTGGAGTCCAAAACACCTGGAAGGTCCAAGTTTGCCCATGCCAGTTGTCGACAGAGACCTCTTCCTCCCCTCGCCTTTCTCCCCTCCTGCCGAACACTTACTTCTTCTTCTACACTGCCAATTCTGCCGCCATTTTGATCCGAGGGGGGCAGCGTGAGCGTGTTCAGGAGGGCAGGGGGGGAGGGAGGGAGGAAGACGTGACCCGTGCGGGCGCTACTGCGCAGACTCGCCCCAGAGCAAAACGAGGCAAAGCGAGCAGGGTGAGGCAGGGAAGAAGGGAGCCGGAGTGGAGAAGAAAAAGTGTACGGTAGGAGGGGGAAGAAAGGGTAGTGGAGGTCCCAATTTCCCACGGCACACCTGATGATCGCTCACGGCACACTAGTGTGTGCTACCGCACACTGGTTGGGGAAACACTGCTCTAAATAACTCTCGGCTGCTGCCGGCCTCCCAGGGACATATTGCTGCTTCTGCATAGTGTCCTTTTGGAAAAGGGGAACATTTTTTAGCATGGATAGTGTGTGTATATATATGTGTGTGTGCAATTGAATTATGCAACTGCAATGGAAGGTAGGGTTTTGTATGTGTGTGTGATTCAACTGCCTTCTTGTCTCATCTTCCGTGTATTTTTAAAAGGTGGGGTACTGTGCCGTTACTGTAACTAGGAAGCAAGAGCACAACCTGCCAATTTGAGCTGTCAATCATTTACTGAGCAGAATGAATTTTTGGTCTCCCTCCTGGGTTGTAATGGTGTGAATTACAAGTGTGGCACAAAGGTGTTGGCATATATGCTTAACATTTTGAAACCTGACAAAATGGGTGAATCAGACTTCTGAGCAGGAGCCCTTGCTCATAGTTTGGTTTCATGGCAACTTTGCTGCATTTTTCAGGGGAAAATAGTACGAAACCTTGAAGGATATATTGCAGGCATAGACAAACTTTCTAACAGGGGCCGATGCTAGCACTCCCAGTGATGGAAGAAAGGAAGGAAGGAAAGAAAATAAAAGAAAGGAGGACAAAAGGGAGGGATGGAAAGAGAAAGAGGGAGAAAGGGAAGGAGGAAGGAAAAAGAGACGGGAGGAAGAGGAGGAGGAAGGAAGGAAGGGAAAGACAGAAGGGAAGGGAAGAAGGAAAAAGGACGAGGAGGATGAAAGGGAGAGAAGGATGAAAGGGAGGAAGGGAAGACAGAAGGGAAGGAAGGATAAAAGGAAGGGAGGAAAAAGAAGGGAGGGAGGAAGAGGAGGGGGAAGGAAGGGAAAGACAGAAGGGAAGGGAAGAAGGAAAAAGAGGGAGAGAAGGATGTAAGGGAGGAAGGGAAGACAAAAGGGAAGGAAGGATAAAAGGAAGGGAGGAAGGAAGGAAGGAAAAAGAGAAGGGAGATAAGGGAAGGAAGGGAAAGATCTAGGAAAGAGAAGGAAGGAAAGACGGAAGGGAAGAAGGAAAAGGGAGAGAAGGATGACGGAGGAAGGGAAGACAAGGGAAGGAAGGATAAGAGGAAGGGAGGAAGGGAGGAGAAAGAAGGGAGCGAGGAAGAGGAGGGGGAAGGGAAGGGAAAGACAGAAGGAGGGAAGTAAGAAAAAGAGGAAGAGAAGGATGAAAGGGAGGAAGGGAAGACAGGAGAGAAGTAGGGATAAAAATAAGAGAGGAAAGGAGGAAAAGAGAGGGGAGGGGGAAGAGGAGGGAAGGGAAAGACAGAAGGGAAGGGAAGAAGGAAAAGGAGAGAAGGATGAAAGGGAGGAAGGGAAGACAGAAGGGAAGGAAGGATAAAAGGAAGGGAGGAAGGGAGGAAAAAGAGAAGGGATGGAAGAAGAGGCGGGGGAAGGAAAGGAAAGACAGAAGGGAAGAAGGAAAAAGAGGGAGAGAAGGATGAAAGGGAGGAAGGGAAGACAGAAGGGAAGGAAGGATAAAAGGAAGGGAGGAAAAAGAAGGGAGGGAGGAAGAGGAGGGAAGGAAGGGAAAGACAGAAGGGAAGGGAAGAAGGAAAAAGGGAGAGAAGGATGAAAGGGAGGAAGGGAAGACAAAAGGGAAGGAAGGATAAAAGGAAGGGAGGAAGGAAGGGAGGAAAAAGAGAAGGGAGATAAGGGAAGGAAGGGAAAGATCTAGGAAAGAGAAGGAAGGAAAGACGGAAGGGAAGAAGGAAAAAGGGAGAGAAGGATGACGGAGGAAGGGAAGACAAGGGAAGGAAGGATAAGAGGAAGGGAGGAAGGGAGGAGAAAGAAGGGAGCGAGGAAGAGGAGGGGGAAGGGAAAGACAGAAGGAGGGAAGTAAGAAAAAGAGGAAGAGAAGGATGAAGGAGGAAGAGGGAAGACAGGAGCAATGGGATAAAGGAAGAGAGGAAAAGGAGGAAAAAAGAGAAGGGAGAGGGGAAGAGGAGGGAAGGGAAGAAGACAGAAGGAAGGGAAGAAGGAAAAGGGGAGAAGGATGAAAGGGAGGAAGGGAAGACAGAAGGGAAGGAAGGATAAAAGGAAGGAACGGAGGGAGGAACAAGAGGAGAGTGGAAGAGAAGGAAGGAAAGATATAGGAAAGAGAAGGAAGGGAAGATGGAAGGGAAGAAGGAAAAAGGGAGAGAAGGATGAAAGGGAAGAAGGAAGACAAGGGAAGGTAGGATGAAAGGGAGGAAAAAAGAATGGAGGGAGGAAGAGGAGGTGGAAGGAAGGGAAAAGACAGAATGGAAGGGAAATAGGAAAAAAGAGGGAGAGAAGGATGAAAGGGAGGGAGGAGGGAAGACAGTGCCAGCGCCCGCTTGCTCATTGTTGCCCTAACGACCAAACCCCGCCATCAGATAACAGCAGCATCTGGCGGCCTTTGAACTGGGCCCGTCCTTTGAAGTGCCAGGCATCTTTCCTGAACTTTGATATGAGAGCCGGATGGTCAAGCCCGAGGAAGGAGGCCCAGCAGGGGGGCCGTGGAGGGGTTTGAAGAGACTGATGCTCGGGAAGAAGCTAGTCTATCTTTGCTGCTGGATTGAGACCTATTAAACTACTTGCATCCTT
>JARBWK010004295.1:0-10640 GCA_030556195.1 Anolis apletophallus
CCCCAGAATTCTGCAGGAGGCAGAAACCAGGTTTTAAGTGGATTTTTTTCTCCAGCGTGAAAAAGGCAACTATTTGATAAAAAAAATTAAACAATATAAAACAATGCCTTCAATGTTAATCATGTTATTCAAAGTCATAATTCCAATAGTCATTGTACGTAATTTCATATTTATCTGATGCCAAGATTTCACCATTGCTTAGTCACAGAATCTTCTAGAACGGTCCACTTATTCTCTAATACTTGAATATGCAGGTGCATTACTATCTCTGCTCACTAACTATTCTGGAAAACTTACAGAGGCCTATGGGAGCTGGTTTTGGTTCTGAACCAAACCAAATAAATCTAGCTCATGGAGCAGGAAATTTATCAACTCAAGTGAATTACAGATGTGCTGCCATCATAGGCTGTATAAGCAAAAACATGAAGCAGGAGGAAGCGAATGCATGTGCATGTGCACACAGACACATGGCTGAGCACGATGGGACTAAAGATGTTAAGAGATTTAGATAGTTTGGGATACATAATACGAGGGCGGGTCAAAAAGTCCCTGACTTTTTGAATGAAACACCAGTTTTTGGATAAAAAGTCATTTTATTTGTCAACGTAGTCTCCTTTGAGCTCTATACACTTTGCCCAACGTTTCTCCAATTTTTTTATCCCTTCCAAAAAATAAGATTTGTCGAGGTCATCAAAATAGGTATTTGTTTCTGAGATGATTTCATTGTTGGAGTCAAATCTCTTTCCGCCGAGCCATTTCTTCAGGTTTGGAAACAAGAAATAATTACTCGGGGCTAAGTCCGGAGAATAGGGTGGATGAGGGAGCAATTCGTATCCCAATTGATGGATTGTTGCCGTGGCAACTGCACATGTGTGCACCCTTGCATTGTCCTGGTGCAAAAGAACTTTTTTCTTGGCCCAATGCGGTTGGTTTTTTCCCCCAAATCCTCATTAAATCGACCCAATAAGTTGGCATACCCTTTTGAAGGTAGTCAATGTGGATTATACTGCGTGCAACCCAAAAAAACGTTCGGCATGACTTTATTGGCTGACAAACCCACCTTGGCTTTCTTTGGCACCTATTCACCCTGAGAAACCCACTGTTTTGACTGCTGTTTGGTCTCTGGTGTGTTGTGGTGGATCCACGTTTCGTCCACGGTTATGAAACGGCGCAAAAACTCATCCATATTGCGGTTGAACAACGCCAAACACTCCTGCAAAATTATGTAGTTGAACTACAAATGTGTTAACTGCAACACTCATCATTCCCCCCACTGGCCACATTGCTAAGGATAGTGAGAATTATAGTCCAGCAATAAGCAATGGGCCAGACATTTCCTAGCCCTGATCTAAACAATTGTTTCAGGATCAAAGCATACATGCTAAACAAGGCCAGTCTGCAACATCCAATGGGATGCTCTGCTCCTGCCCTTGTTTCCCAGCATTCCTTGACAGCCTTCCCATTTCCAGGTGGAGCTGAATTTTCGGAAAGGTGGCTTGGAAGATCCATTAATTCAGATTTCGTCTTGTCCATAGGGGTTGAATGGCTGTGACTTTTAATAACGTTGTGGTTTTAACCTTTTCAAAAATCCCTATATACATTATTTATCTACACATGCATGGAGGCCCTTTAGCAGCTGTGTGTATTTTTAGGTACCTCTATTAATCATGTTGGTTGTTCTCCAGCTCAGGCGCTCGTGTGACTAGGCTCCTGGGGAGGATCCCTGTAAACTCTATCTACAGGCATCCCTTCCCACACAACAGAAACCACACATAGAGAGACCGCCCATCCAATCCTCGCCCTGACAAGTGCAAAGGATGAAGTACTCTTTGTATGGAAATATGGGTGACTGGGGATTGCAGGTTTGCAGGTAGAGACTCAGTTGAACAGATGAACAGATGACTTTGCCACTTAGCAGAGAATTCACAACCCTAATGCCTCAAGGGATACAGAATAGCTAGTCCAGTGGGTTTTTTGTTTTCTTTTTTTGCATATTCTTTTTTTGCATTGCCACCAGTACGCTGACGACACCCAGCTCATTCTGAGGATGGAGGACAGGCCGGGATCCATCCCCGATAATTTCCAACACTGCCTCGAGGCCGTTACTGGATGGCTGCGTGCCAGTAGGTTGAGGGTGAATCCGGCGAAGACGGAGATCTTGTGGTCGGGCCGCTCGGGTGGTGTAGATGTCCAGCTTCCGACCCTGGACGGTGTGGCGCTATGCCCATCGCCTTCCGTTAAGAGCCTGGGGGTCCATCTGGACTCCCAGCTGACCATGGAGGCCCAGGTCTCCGCGGTCAGCAAGGTTGCTTTTTCATCTGCGACAGGCTCGGAGGCTGGCCCCCTATATCTCCCGGAATGACCTGGCCACGGTGATCCAAGCTACGGTCATCTCAAGGCTGGATTACTGTAACGCGCTTTACGTTGGCCTTCCTTTGTCGGCGACCGGAAGCTCAAGCTGGTGCAGAACACTGCCGCCCGGCTCCTGTCTGGAACCCCAGCAGGCCGCCACATCACACCTGTTTTGCAGGATCTGCACTGGCTCCCAATCGAGCACCGGATCTCCTTCAAGGTGTTGGTTCTTACCTTTAAGGCCTTGCATGGCCTGGGGCCAGCGTACTTGAGGGACCGACTCACCCCACTGTCCCCCGAGATCACAACGCGCCGAGGATGCTAATTTGTTAGAGATACCCTCGCGAAATCGGCTAAACTGACATCTACTCGCCGGAGGCGTTCTCCGTTATAGCTCCTACGCTGTGGGAACGCCCCCGGCTGGAACGCTGAGCTATAAAGGACCTGCTCCCGTTTAGACGCGCCTGCAAAACTTATTTGTTTAAGCAGGCCTTCGGTGAGTAGGTCCTGCCCATGTTCCGCTTAGCCGCTGTCCTGGGGTGTCACACTATCTAATTTCTGAACTGTACCTGGGGTTTTGTATTTTGCTGTTTTAACTGTTTAATTGTCTTAGATGTTTTATCGCATTGCTTGTGTGTAGTTGTACCTTCGGTTCCTGTGAGCCGCCGCGAGCCTCAGGGAGTCGGCGGCATAGAAACCCGAATAATAATAATAATAATAATAATAATATTCATTCAGTTGCTTCCGACTTTTTGTGACCTCCTGGACTAGCCACGCCAGAGCTCCCTGTCGGCTGTGGCCACCCCCAGCTCCTTCAGTGTCAAGCCAGTCACTTCAAGGATACAATCCATCCATCTTGCCCTTGGTCGGCCCCTCTTCCTTTTCTCTTCCATTTTCCCCAGCATCATTATCTTCTCCAAGCTTTCCTGTCTCCTCATTATGTGGCCAAAGTACTTCATCTTTGCTCCTAATATCTTTCCCTCCAGTGAGCAATCAGGCAATATTTCCTGGAGTACGGACTTGTTGGATCTTCTTGCGGTTGAAGGCACTCTCAGAATTTTCTTCCAGCACCACAGTTCAAAAGCATCTATCCTCCTTCGCTCAGGCTTCCTGCTCTCACATCCATAGGTTACTATGGGGAATCTCTCTCTCTCGGCATTACTTCGCGAACGAAGATTCTTAGGAAGGACTCATCCCACGCTTTTTACAAGCGCATTGATGGCTAAAAAGGCCAATCTGAGATAGGCATGTCCGGTTGCAGAAAGCACAGCAGAAAGTCTCCTTGGGTGATGTTGTTTCCAAGTTGCGGTTCTTTCTGCGTTGTCGTTTCTCTTCGAGACCCATTCGGTGTGTCTTCTCAAAAGAGGCCGCAGCATTGTGGATAATGCATCTCCATGCCTCCCGATGTGAGGCCAGGGTGGACCATTGTTGGTGATCAATCTGGCCCAGTCTGAGATGTTGTTTCAGGGAGTCCTTATATCTCTTTTTGGGGGCGCCTCTCTTGCGCTGACCCGTGGCGAGTTCACCATAGAGTAGTATCTTTGGGAGGCGGTGGTCCTCCATCCTAGAGACGTGCCCTGCCCAATGCAGCTGTGTTCTCAATAGCATTATTATTATTATTATTATTATTATTATTATTATTAGGTTCGATTTGGTATACTGCTCTCTCTGGAGCCCAGAGCGGTTCACAAGAATAGCGAAATAAACATAAACACATAAAAACATTAAAATACATTAAAACATCCAGGATGGCCCCAATGCTGGTGATCCCTGCTTGCTCAAGGACAGCAACATTAGTCACATAGTCGGTCCAATGTATATTTAGGATTGTGCAAAGACAGCGCTGATGAAAGCGCTCGAGCAGTCGTAGGTGTTGGCGATAGGTGACCCATGTTTCAGACCCATAGAGGAGAATAGACAGTATGATAGCTCTGTACACACTGATTTTGGTGCTTTGCTTCAGGTGCTTGTTGCTCCAGACTCTTTTGTGTAGCCTTCCAAATGCACTATATGCCTTTGATAATCTGTGATCTATCTCTTTGTCAATCTTGGCATCTGAAGAGATGATGCTTCCCAGGTAGGTGAACTGCTGAACGGACTTAAGCACAGATTTGTCTATGCTGACGTGGGGATGATGTTCTTCCTGTGGTGCGGGCTGGTAGAGGACTTCCGTTTTCTTCAGGCTGACTTCCAGCCCGAACAGCTCTGCAGCTGTTGCAAAGCAGGATGTGAGGCGCTGCAGGGTTGCTTCTGAATGGGCGACAAGGGCAGCATTGTCAGCAAAAAGCAGCTCACGGATTAGATAGTTTAGAGTTTTAGTGCGAGCCCTCAGACGGCTTAAGTTGAACAAGCTACCATCAGTACGATAGCGTATATATATGCCGTCTTCTTCTCCGAAGTCTGCCATAGCCCTTTGGAGCATCATGCTGAAGAAGATTGTAAATAGCATTGGTGCAAGAACACAACCTTGTTTCACTCCGTTAGTTATTAGAAAGGGCTCCGAGAGAGCATCGCCGTATCTGACTTGACCGCGCTGGCCCTCATGTAGCAGGATAATCATTTTGAGGAATTTGGGGGTACATCCAGGATCTGCCCCAGACCTTTTCTGCTCACAGTGTCGAAGGCTTTGGTGAGGTCACCATGGCTTTAACTAGCTTGTTTAACCAGTGTAAAATAAACAAAAAAGGATGGCTGTTTCCTTTTTCTTTAGCTCAGGGCTGTCCAACTTCTACCGGACCTGTGGCCGGAATTCCGGTTACTGATGACCTGGGGGGCCGAAGGGTCTGCCTCCGCCCCCGGCTCCGCCCTCTCCCCGGCTCCACCCCCAGCTCCCCCACCTCCCCGGCTCCGCCCCTTCCCCGCCTTGGAGGTGTCTGTGGAGGACACCGGGGCTTTGACTTGGAGATAGAGATGAACACCAAAATCCCAGTCTCAAGTCCCAGTCCCTGCTTTGAACTGGATTATATTGCAGTGTGGACTCAGGGCCCTTCACACAGCCATATAACTCAGAATATCCAGGCAGGAAACCCCACAAAACCTGCTTTGACTGGATTATATTGCAGTGTGGACTCAGGGCCCTTCCACACAGCCATATAACCCAGAATACCTGCTTTGAACTGGATTATCGGAGTCCATATAATCTGGTTTAAAGCAAATAACATGGGATTTTATTCAGATGTGTGGAAAGGAAGTCAAATAAGAAGCCAGGGCCCTTCCACACAGGCCTCTAATCCTGAATGATAAGGCATAATATTCATTCTGCCTCTGTTAATAATAATAATAATAACAACAACAGGTTCCTGGAGTAGGAGACCTCCAAGGGCCATCCAGTCCTACCTCCTTCTGCCATAAGGGGAAAACACAATGAAAGCATTCCTCAGCCATGTTGAATCAAACCTAAACTCTTCTGAGAACAACAGAAAGTACTGAACCTTGAGTTTGGGAGTTGTAGTTCTCCTCCATCCAGAGAGCACTGTGGACTCAAATAATGATGGATAAGGATCAAACTTGGCACGGAGCCTCAGAAGAGGAGGAAGCCGGAAAGGGAATGGATGAGCACCCCCCGTGCTCCGAACTCGGCCCCGCCCCTTTTTCGCTCTGGCCACACCCCCTCTCGCTCGTGCACTCTCTCTCTCCTTCCCTCTTTCCTTCAGGTGGTGGAAGGGGGAAGGAATGAAAGGGGGAAAGAGAGAGAGAGAAGGAGGGAGGGAGGGAGGGGGGAGGGAGGGAGGGAAGTAGGAGGAGGAGGAAGAGAGCCAGCTCCTCCTCCCTGCCCCGCCCCTCACCCCCCGCCACGAAAAAAATAAATAAAAAATATTCCAAAAGAAATTCCAGAAAAATATTCCAAAAATTTTTTAAAATTTTTTTAAAAAAAATCTTAAAAAGCAGATATCTTGCAGGAGGGTAGGGGGCCGTGGGGAAGGGGCTGGGGGGCCGTATATGGCCCCAGGGCCACCAGTTGGACAGCCCTGCTTTAGCTCTCCAACTGCAGTTAGACAGTGTCTGATCACTTCCCTGCCCACTCAGCCACCAATTGGCCTCCAAACTCTATAGTGCTTGGAAAGGGTTGATTGCTCCAAGAGATAGTCAATACCTTCCTGAACAATATCCATGCAAGCAGTACTAGTGTCATCACTATGTCACAGACGTAATCCTAACCACGGTATGATTATTGCACAAATAAAAGAAAAGTACTGAAAGACAATCAAGACTTACGATGCTGGCAGGCATCCAGTATACAAATCCAGCAATTAAATGTCCCTTCTTTGTCTTTCCCAGGTATGTTTTGTTTGTTGCCAACTACACTGCTTTATCTTTTCCTGGGTTGGCTTGGAAATTTGCTTTGCATGCTGCTAAGCTAGACATTCCAGTTTATGGGCGCTAGATGCTATCTTGTGTAAGCTTCTATATCCATTCATTCATCATACCAATTAGGAAGTGGGTGTGTTTGTTTTCACTCATTTGCAAAGGGTTTTTCTCTCTCCTTTCTGGTTCAGTGTTTTAAGTTGTTGAAGACTCTGCTATTGTATGCAGATATGTTAAGATAATATAAATTGATATAATTCCCCTGAGGCAGATATGGTCAATGTGTTTGCCATGATTCTGAATGTCTGATCTCATGATACTGAAACTTAACACCGATTACTTCTTGTAGCTGCTCTATAAATATCCAAATTTACCACAATTTAAGAGGAAGGCTACTAAAATGATACCACTGCTTCTGAGTAGCATTGCTGATGCAAAGCACCATCATATTTCTTACTTTTTTCTCTCTCTTTTGTAGCAATACAGTAGACACAGATACCAAAGAAAGGAAAGAAACAGAATGAAAGAGACGGAGAGTGCACAAGACACGTCTTAAGGCTCACCAAGCCAACTTCGCCTAGGAAGTAATAATGATGAAGTAGCTGTCCAATAAGTCTCAAAAGAAAAAAAATCTCCCGAAGCCATATAGTTCCTGTTATCTGCAGGCACATATTTACAGAAGAACGCAGTACAGTCCTTCTGCTCTGTGGATTAACTTCTGTAGCCAGCCTGAGACATTCCCACCCCTTTAGTTCTGGTTGCCTGAGTGAGTTGACTTGCTCCGCTTTGCCACTAAGGACATATGTTCCATTTGTATATGTCTCCTTTCACATTTGTGGGACTATTTCAAGTTTCACCAATTTCATAGATACTGCACATTGTTTGAGGCCTCCGTTCAACTGCAGAGGCACTGAATTCAACAAGCTAGCCTTGTTCACAGTGCTGGAGGAGCACACCCATTGAGACATTTTCCACCCAGTGATCACCACTGCTACCTTCCAAACTGTAAACACAATTCAAATAGCTTTTTCTTGCGGGTTGGCTAGGTAGTGGCTCCGGCAACATTGTTCAGTTCACTTATGCAATCTCTTTTTGTATCTAGCATGCGGGTTAAAGAGCCAAATGAAAGGAATTAGCTGTGCTTCTGTGCATGATTGACCAAGAAATGCTGACTAAGGAACTGGCCCATGTTTTAGTCCAAGCCAGTGGAAGAAAGCTGACCTGTCAGCTTGCGTTTGCCTGGTAGATGCTCTGCCCCTTCTGTAACTCAGCTCACTTGCTGACAAGATGATCAGGAAATGAAGGGAAATTGCACTTTGTGACAACCCCTTGTTGACCGGCCTCAGACTGGACAATCTTTCGCAATCCAAACTGCTAACCCTAAATGCAAGGGGGCCTCGAAGTTACCTCAGCAACTTCTGTCTTATGGCAGGGTAGACTATCTCCCCCCACTAACCATTGAATTGCAGAGACTTTAAATTTCTCAGTAACCACTTGACCACACTGCCACCATTTGTCTGTCTGACCACTGACCTTGAGGGCCACCACCAATAAAAGAACTAACAGAGGTGTTTTTCTTTTAAGATGTAAATAATTTATTATGACACAAATGGGTACAAATCTTGATTGGTTTTATACTTCCTCAGAGGCACAAACTTATTCTGTTACACAAAACACAATGGGGATATACTATAGGGTTTCCACTAACCCTCTATAAACCCCTGGACTCTTCCGTCTTTAACTAGGGTCTCTACACCCATAAAACTGGACTGCTCTCTTGCAGACCTTAAGACCAACTAAAGACTGAACTGTTCTCTTACAGTCCCAGCCTCCCAAAAACTAAAACAAAACAAACGCCGCCCCCTCTCATGGCAGTTGGCTTCCAACCGCTCTTCACCAACTGTAAAATTCATACCTTGAACATTCTAAAAGGCTCTGGCCCTGGTTGCTATGGCGACAGCTCTTCAGAGCTTCTGCCAAGCCTCCCTTCTGTTTCACCCACAGCAACAATTCATAGAATATTCCTTTGAACTACACAAAACAACATACATTTAACATATGTTATACAACATTTACACACAAATAATCGACATCATTACATACCTTCCTTCCTTCCTCCCGAAATTATTTTTAATTCTCTCTGTCCAGAGTGAATTAAAAATAATGCCGTTAGCAAGACATTATATAAACTTATACATTTCACATCGACATTCATACTTACACAACTATATACAAACCATATCCATCTTGTAACCTGAATTCAAGTAACTCTCGATAAAGAGTCAGCTACCACATTTGATTTGCCTTTCACATGCACTACCTCAAAATTGTAGTCTTGCAAGAGCAAACTCCATCTTAAGAGTTTGTTATTAGTACCCTTAACATTACTCAGCCATTTTAATGGCGCATGATCCGTCTGCAAAATAAACTTTCTGCCCCACAGATATGGCCTCAGTTTTTGAATCGACCACACTATGGCGAGGCATCTTTCTCGATGGTAGAAAGACTACTTTCTCTCGGTAACAACTTTTTTACTTAAAAAAATTACAGGATGCTTTTCCCCATCCTTGTCAGCTTGACTTAAAACCGCTCCCAGACCTGTTTCTGATGCGTCGCAAGTTAAGGTAAATGGACGATCAAAATCCGGAGCTCTCAACACTGACTGTGATGTTATCGTCTGTTTTAACTTGTCCATTGACTCCTGGCATTGTGGTGTCCACACTATGACATTTGGACATGCCTTCTTGGTTAAGCCTGTCAATGGAGTCGCCATTTCGCTAAAATTTGGGATAAACCTTCGATAATAACTGGCTAATCCCAAAAAGGACCGAACCTGTTTTTTGGTTTTGGGTATCGGCCACTTGTGTATCGCCTCCACCTTAGTAGGTTCTGGACCAATCATACCACTTCCCACCATGTGTCCTAGGTACTTGGACATTCGATTCCCTAAACAACACTTGGGTGCTTTCACTGTTAACCCTGCTTCTTTCAGTCGAAACAGCACCTGGTCTAAATGTTGTAGGTGACACCCAAAACCTGGGCTTTTCCGGGGAGGGTGGCCACATGTAGCCACTCAGACGCGCCCCCCCAAAACAGCCCTTAAAAGTTTTTAAAAATCCAAAAAACCTTACCTGGCCACCATTAAGGTCCTCCTTGCATCCTCCTGGCATGAGGAAATGACACCCAAGAGATAGGGTGTGAGGAGGAAAATCCCCCCCTCCCCCCGGTGTCCTTGCACATCATTTCCTTGTGTTAGGAGGATGCAAGGAGGACCTTAATGTCGGCCATGCACTTTTTTTAACTTTAAGGTTTGTTTCGGGGCTAAGGGAGGGCTGGACAGCATGCCAGGATTTGAACACCTCCCTTTCACCGACAATAAAGGTGATTTTGGACGCAGCACCAGGATCATCTACTAAGTGGTCATCTCAATATAAATGGAAGCGCTTTACCACTTTCTTGAAGTACCGAGGGGCTGACCTGACCCACTCACTGCTCCTACGTCGCTTCTTTTGGATTTTCTTGTTTCACTTTCAGATGCCAACCTTTCTCTGTCATCATTCTGATGTTATCTTGCCACTATTTCCTTTTACCGGAAGAAAGCCAGACTCCCCTCTTGCTTTGCTGATCCTTTGCTGAAGCTTTTTCTTCAGGGGTACAGAAATCTTAGACACCAGTCCTGCAAATGGTTTCATCCTGGAATTTGGAAATAGTTCTTTCAGGGTTGAATAGGTCTCCCTTGAGTCCCTTAAAACCACTGTTATGTATCTTGGAAAAATGGGCCTTACTAGTAGCAATCAGATCAGCATGCAAGGCTAGTGAGTAATGTGCTCTATGAGTAGATGATCCTTACCTCTGTTTCCACAAGGATTGCTTTTCATCCGAAGGTGGCATATTCTTTTCATATGTCGCAGAACATAGACTTGCTGGCCTTCTTTCAGAAGCCAATAACACCACTTGATCATTTATGGTGTGTGTAGAGTTCT
>JARBWK010004296.1:0-10637 GCA_030556195.1 Anolis apletophallus
GTGTAGCTCCAGCTGATTGGCCGCGCTGTCAAAGTCAGCTGGGCCAGGAGGCGGTGCAAACGGGCTCTTCTCTATGAGCCCGGGATTCTGCAGCAAATTGTCCCCCAAAGAATATGTATGTGCTCCCAGGCAGCAAACGCTGTGCCCGGGCTTTTGGCTTTTCCTGGGAGAGGCTGCCTCCCGGGCTCATAGAGAAGAGCCGTTTGCAGTTTCACCGCTTGAGGAGGGACCACAGTCAGAATACTTCGGTTTGAATTTTACCTCTTCTTATACCCATTGTTATTACTGCTGTATTATTGCATGTGCATGGAATGTAGGTATATGACCAGTTGGGTTACTTATAATATTAGGCACTTACTCTATAAGTTAGCATTAATTCTATTATACATTAGGTTGGTTTCTCACGTGTTGTGTGCAACTACCCCAATACTCTTTGATGCTTTAGATCCTGGCAGGCAGGAGGGGCAGGGAAGCCTGGAAAAATGTAAACAGAGAGGTTTACTCAGAAGTAAATCCACAAAGGAGGGCACTTCATCCAAAGTGCTCTCTTTTGCGGATTTACTTCTGAGTAAACCTCTCTTTTTACTTCCTTTGCAGATTTACTTCTGAGTAAACCTCTGTTTACATTTTTCCAGGCTTCCAGCCGAAAGAAGGAGCCAGTTTAGGGTTTGCCTTGCCATAATACTTATTGGCAAGGGAGGCGGGAGGGTGGTGAGAGAGAAGGAGGGTGCCCCCCCCTTACGACCTAATAACGATACTTAAGAAAATCCTGGCCCCGAAGTTCTATAAAGAAAGTCCACTTCCTGGTTGGCGTTCCAGATGCGGAAATACTCAAAAGTAGCATTTCTTACGAATTTCTTCCAAATCATTTAATTTTCATAACTTTTTTCTCATGCCTATTATTCCCTCTGACACTGATGCACTTGCATTTGTTATGCCACTATGAAATAAAGTGTTCCCAATAATTAACAAACGTCTCTATATAATAATGGATGTATTTTCAGGACACATCTACACTTTAGAAGGAATGCATTTTGACCCCAATTCAACTGCCATGGCTCAATGCTATGGAATTGTGGTTAGCTATCACCACGCTTTGGCAGAGAAGAGCTTGTAAAGTTATACTGCCCGTGACTCCATAGAACTAAGTTATGGCAGTTAATGTGGTGTCAATCTGAATATTTCTACCATGTAAATCAGGGGTCATCAAACTTTTTAAGCAGAGGGTAGGTTCACAGTTCCTCAGACTGGCTGGGAAGGGGTGGTTATAGTTTGAAAAAATGAATAGTTTTTGTAGTGCAAAAACATGAAAAGACAATACAATATTTTAAATGAATAACAATTTTAACCAACATAAACTGACCAGTATTTCAATGGGAAGTGTGGGCCTGTTTTTGACTGATGTTAATTAGGATAGTTGTTGTTGTGTGCCTTCAAGTCATTTTAGATTTAGGGTGAATCTAAGTCTAAAAGGTGGGGGTGGGCCTGGCATGGAATCTCACCCAAAAGCCAAGCAAAGCTCTGATAAAGACATTGACTTTCCCTTTTATACATATTTATTTATTTATTTATTTATTTATTCGGCTTAGTATACCCCTCTCTCCGAAGCTCAGGGCGGTTTACAGAAATAAAACATCAGATAAAACACATAAAAACATTATGAAACCAAGTTAAAACCCCCCAGTTAAAACCCCGCTCCCAACACTAAAATTACAGTAGGACAGCATAGTGCAAGTGGTGATGACACGGCAGAGCGGCAAATTATGGTGGGCACCGGTCAGGGCCGAATGCCTGCCTAAATAGCCAGGTCTTGACGGATCTGCGAAATGGCATCAAGTCCCGTATAACTCTAATCTCCTCAGGCAGGGAGTTCCACAGAGTCGGCGCCGCCACAGCAAATGCCCTCTGCCGCGTACTAGACAGCCTGTAGATATTTATGCCAGGCACCTCCAGCAAGTTGAGCCCCTCTGAACGCAGCGATCTCCTGGGCACATATGGGGTAAGCCGCTCCCTCAGGTACACTGGCCCCAAACCATATAAGACTTTGAAAGTTAAAACTAACACCTTGAAGGAGAGCCGGAATTCAATTGGGAGCCAGTGCAGCTCACGCAAGAGTGGAGTTGCATGAGCAGATCTTGGGGCTCCTAAGAGCAGGCGTGCTGCTGCGTTCTGCACCAGCTTGAGTTTCCAGATCGCCGACAAAGGTAGGCCCATGTACAGTGCATTACAGTAATCGAGCCCCAGGATGACCGTGGCTTGGATCACTGTGGCCAGGTCGCAGCGGGAGAGATAGGGAGCCAGACGTTTTGCCTGTCGCAGGTGGTAAAAGGCTGCCTTGCAGGCGCAGGAGAGCTGCGCCTCCATAGACAGCTGGGAATCCAGCCGGACCCCTAAGCTCTTAACTAAAGGCTGCGGGCATAGTGCCACGCCGTCAAATGTCGGCAACTGGATCTCTCCCCCCCCCGCCCCCCGGGCAGCCCAGCCACAAGATCTCCGTCTTCGCCGGGTTCACCTTCAACTTACTAGCTCGCAGCCATCCAGTTACGGCTTCTAGGCAGAGATGGAAATTATCAGGTATAGATTCCACCCCGGCGTCCATCCTCAGAATGAGCTGGGTGTCATCAGCGTACTGATGGCACTCCAGCCCAAAACTCCGCACCAATTGGGCGAGTGGTCGCATGTAGATGTTAAATAACAGCGGGGAGAGGATGGCCCTCTGAGGGACTCCACAATGTAAGGGGGAGCCCTCGGAGACCATCCCTCCCCACTTCACTCGCTGCAAGCGGTTTTGGAGGAAGGAGGACAGTCAGTTTAAGACTGTCCCCCTCACCCCCGCCACCGCCAGGCGGTGTGTCAAAAGTTGGTAATAGACAGTATCAAACGCTGCCGTGAGGTCCAATAACACGAGCAGCGCCGATCCGTATCGGTCCAAGTGGCAACGGAGTAGGTCTGTGATGGAGACCAGGACGGTCTCCGTCCCATGGCCCGAACGGAAGCCGGACTGGAAGGGGTCTAGCCAGGTTGCATCATCCAAGAAAGTCTGCAGCTGGTCCATTGCTGCCCTCTCAATTACCTTGCCCAGGTACGGTAAATTGGATACCGGGCAGTAATTGGAGAGAGTCGCGGGGACTAACCCTGGCTTCTTCAGCAATGGACTAACCACCGCCTCTTTTAACTCCTCTGGAAAAGCTCCTTGCTCAAGGGAGCAGTTGACTATATTCAACAGAGGGCCTTGTAACCCCTCCACGCAAGCTCGAATGAGCGTGGAGGGGCACGGGTAAAGGGAACAGGTGGTAGAATGAAGAGCTGCGACAATCTTGTCAACATCCTCTGCTTCCAGTGGCCGGAACCGGTCGAAGGTGGATCCGGCGGAGGGCCACGGAGTCTGTCGCCTTCTAGGGCTTGGGCACACCTAATCTCCCTGTACAAACCACACAGCTTTGAGGTACAACACAGTTTTATTGCGCAGGAAAGAGGAAAGCGTGAAGGCCAATACAATGCCTTAAAGTAGCAATCAGGAACAGCAGGTAGAAAGTCCTGCGGCGGGGAATCCAAGCCGGATGCGCAGGAAGAGTCTCTGAACAGAATCCCTCCGTTTCACAACCGGGCGGCTCGGGAAGCAAGGAAGTTTTAGCATCAAAGTCTTAGCAGCAACAAGGCTTGAGCAGGACGCACACAAAGTTCGTTGGACCAAGGCAGCCCGGTGGAATGGGCGGGAGAAGCTTAGGTCAGGCTATTTGCGGCCGGCTCTTCAGAGTAACATCCTTCGTTGGCATGAGTTGATCCGAGATGCCCCCTATGGTGTGGGGCTCTCTGATATAGGGTCCCTTGGCCAGTCCCAGTGCGTCGAACATCAAGCCCAATGATTGATGAGAAACTATATGTTTATTGTTACCTAAGGTTCTCCGGAATGTTCCCCAATTACCGGGCACAGATGTTTCAGGGAGGAACAGTTTATGGCTCCTCTGCAGCGCCTAGCCAAAAGGGAGTCTCGCTTCGGTAACCTTGGAGGTAGTTATCTGTGCATTCCGTGCCACTTCCACACGAGAATGCAGGGAGGCCCCGATGGGGCCTGGGCAGCATCAAACTGACGGTTTAACCACTTCTTAGGCCGGATGGGCCTGTGTAGGCCTGGGCAAATGGGCAGCCTGGAGGCTCTGTGATGTGACACCACCCCTCCTCTTACGCAAGCCCCCTCCTCTCCCCGCTGGGCCAGGCTTCCCGGGGTAGTCCTGGTGGAATTGTCTTACCAGCTCCTCGGCGTGGAGGTCCGCCGCGGGGACCCAACACCTCTCGTCTTGGCCAAAACCCTCCCAATCGATCAAATACTGTAGCTGGCGATGGTGCATTCTCGAGTCCAAGATTTCTGCTACTTCATATTCTTCCTCCCCATCGATGATGATCGGCGGGGGGGGCTTTCCCCCCTCGGTGCGGACATTGTTGGCCAGTGCACGATGAAACACGGGATGGATTTTCATCCCTTTGGGGAGTTGGAGCTTGAACGCCACGGGAGAAATCTTGGCGATTATCTTGTACGGGCCCACATACTTGGCGCTGAGTTTACGGCAGGGGCGGCGGGAGGGCAGATGGCGGGTGGACAACATCACCTGATCCCCCACCTTCAGTTCCGGCCCCTCCCGACGGTGGCGGTCAGCCGACCGCTTGTAGTCTGCCTTGGCCTGGTCCAGTTGCACTTTCAAAACTGTTGCACCGCGGCTAGTTCCTGTAAATGCTCTTCGGCGGCAGGAACATTGCCGGGCTCAAACACGGCGGGGTAGAACCGGGGGTGGTAACCCAGGTTCGCAAAGCACCCAGGTCTGCTGGGTGCTTTCGTGCACTGAGTTGTTGTAGGCAAACTCTGCCAGGGAGAGCAAGGTGGCCCAGTTGTCCTGCTGGTAGTTTGTATAACAGCGCAGGTACTGCTCCAGGGTCCCGTTTACTCTTTCCGTTTGCCCATCTGTCTCCGGTGTAACGACTCCACAATACACGGTAGGGACACACGTAGACGTCTTCTTGGTCCAACACGATTTTATTGAAGGTACGCCACCCGTAAAGCTAAAGCGCCGGCCCGCCACCCAAACACACCTTAAATACCCCGGTAGCCCATCCCCTACCCTATGCAATGTCCAAGCAGGGTGTCATCATGCTCCGATGAATCAGCAATCCCAGTAGTCCATAGGGGCATGACCCCAGGGTCACATAAGTGACGTCATGAGTCCAAATGTCCAATGTCCATGCCAGGAGGAGTTACCTCACTTCCCTCTCTGGCACCTGGAAGTTACTCCACTCCCAGGCTGATTCAGCAATTCCAAGCACACATGGCCAAGGTCACTCCAGGAACTGGGCTAAAGGTCGTTGCAGTTTCATGACAGGTTGGGAACATGATCTCCCTCAAAGCTCAGGTTCCCCAATCCTGACATAACGGTCTCTTCCACTTCATCCTCCCCCTGAGGGAAACAAAACATCATTCAATCCCGTGGAGGGAATGGACACACATATTTCTTCAAATAACTGCAATGAAAAGTTGGGTGTACTTTCCCTAAACTCTTGGGCAACAGGAGAGTATATGACACCTTATTTACAACCTTGTCAACCTTAAAAGGTCCTATGAATTTCGGACTTAACTTCTTCGACTTGTATCCCAATTTTAAATTCTCCGTGGACAACCACACCAAATCCCCCTCTGCATACTCCTCCCCCTCTTGCCGCTTGTGATCTCCAAACAGTTTATACGAGCGCTGTGCTTTCCTCAACGCCTCCGTCACTTCTCTCCACACTCCTTCAGCTCGCCCCCTCCATTCCTCCTTGCCTTCTCCCCCCTCTATCTCCACCAGCTGCGGCAAAGGGGCCACCTCTTGCCCATAAATAATCTCGAAGGGCGATTTCCCGGTAGAAGAATGGATGGAACTGTTGTAGGCTACCTCAGCATAAGGAAGGAGATCTGACCAATTATTTTGTTCCTGATTACTGAAAATCCTTAAATAGGTCCCCAAAGACTTCTGCACTCTCTCCGCAGCGCCATTACAGCAGGGATGATAACCAGACGTCAGTTTTCTTTGCGCCCCTAATTCTTCCAAAAATCTGCCCCAAAACCGAGCAGTAAATTGGACACCTCGATCGCTCAACACTTGTTCTGGGCAACCATGTAACCTATAAACATGCTGCACATATAACTCTGCCAATCGCTCCGCCGATGGCAACCCCCTCAACGGAATAAAATGAGCCTGTTTAGAAAACATATCTATAACAGTCCAAATATACCGATATCCCCTACTTGACGGTAATTCTCCTACAAAATCGGTACTAACATGTGTCCATGGCCTTATTGGATCAGCAACCACCTGTATCAACCCCTGCGGCCGGGCAGAGGGAACCTTATTCTTAGCACACACTTCACAACTTGCTACATGGTGCCTGATCTCCACTTTCATACCTGGCCACCAGTACCTCTTCTTAATAGCCAACATGGTCTTAGTGACCCCCCAATGTCCAGCAGTCTTATAATCATGATGCATTTCCAACACCTTTCTTCTCAACCTCTGAGGCACATACACCTTACCTCCCACCATCCACAACCCTTTCAATTTCACACACTCCTTCTCATGTTCCATCAACCACAAGTCCCCTGCATATCCTTCTTGTAATTCTAGACTCCATCCATTCACTATTTCTCCCTCTTCCTTAACTTCTAACCCCTTCTGGGACCGGGTTTGCACTGCACAACCCCACTGCTCTTTCGAAAAAACCTCTCCTTCTTTGTGCAGCCCATCTGCTCCTACACTCGGATATCTAGACAAAGCATCTGCCACCACATTTTCCTTACCCTTGATATGCTTCAACTTAAAATTGAACCTGTTGAAAAATTGCGACCACCTTACTAATTTTGGAGACAACTTCTGAGGGTTACGTAAATAACCCAAATTCTGATGGTCCGTCATAACTACAAATGGGAACGCTGCCCCTTCCAAAAACTGGCGCCAGGTCACCAACGCGTTCTTCACTGCAAATGCCTCTTTCTCCCACACAGGCCACTTACGCTCATGCTCGCCAAACTTTTTTGAAAAGTAAGCACAAGGTCGCAGTTTCCCTTGACCATCCTCCTGCAACAGAGCACCCCCATAAGCCCAAGCGGAGGCGTCACATTGAACTACAAAAGGTCGATTCACATCTGGATGTAGCAATAAAGGGCCCTCAGTGAAAGCCCTCTTCAATCTAACAAATGCTTCCTGACAATCCGGAGTCCAGTCTAATACTGCACCTGGCGATTTAACCTTTCTGACTCCCTTTACCCTTCGTCTTCAACAGCTCAGTAAGCGAGAGGGCTATCGCCGCAAACCCCGGAATAAAAGTCCGGTAAAAATTTGCTAACCCTAGAAAAGCTTGCAATTGCCGGCGTGTGCGCGGAGCTTCCCAGCTCAACACGTCCTCCACCTTTGCCGGATCCATAGACACTCCATCCTCTCCAATCCTGTACCCTAAAAATCAATCCGATTCTTACTAAATTCACATTTACTCAACTTAACAAATAACTTCGCCGCCTCAACCGCTCTAATACCTCGCGCACCAACTTCACATGCTCTTCTTTTCGCACGGGTCGCTACCACGATGTCATCTAAATAAACAAACACCCCCTTATACAAAAGGGGGTGCAACACCTCGTTAATTAACTGCATAAACAGACCTGGAGACCCGGCCAAACCGAATGGCATGACGAGCCATTCGAACAACCCTAGGGGGCACGAGAATGCGGTCTTCCATTGGTCACTTTCTTTCACCCTAATCATATGAAACGCATCAATTAAATCCAGTTTTGTAAAAACCTTACAGCCTCCCAACAATCCTAACAGATCCTTTATCAACGGCAAGGGGTAGCAGTTTGTCGTACTAACAGCATTTAACCCCCGGTAGTCAATGCACAACCTCAATTTCCCATCTTTCTTCTCTCTGAACAGCGCTGGCGCAGCCAAAGGGGATTCTGAACGCCTGATAAACCCTTTCCTCAAATAATCATCAATTTGCTCCCTTAATGCCACTTTTTCCCTGACCGTCATTGCATAGATCTTTGGCTTAGGTAAAACTGCTCCCTCCTTCACTTCAATACTACATTGCACATTCCTCATAGGTGGGAGTCTCTGGGCTAACTTAGGATTAAATACGTCAGCGTAATCCCAATATTCTTGGGGCACCCCTTTCACTTCTTTGCAAATGCCCTTCTCTACCTTTGGGATACATTGCACAGTCCCAGCTCTCCAGTCGATCTTGGGGTTCACCTTCTCTAACCAGGGCATGCCCAATACCACCTCATGGCCTTGTATGGGAGCCATAACAAAATTAATCTCCCCTTCCCATGGTCCTACTTGCCCTGTTAACCCCTTCGTCCCCACAGAGAAAGGACCTCCTTCAATTGTAGTCCCATCTAATTGTTTAAAGGTGACTGGAGTTTCTAGCGGTTCTGTGTCACCACCCACCTCTACTAATTGCGGAGACATGATATTCTCTGAACATCCACAATCTACTAATGCTTTCTTTTTTACAATAAGATCCCCCTTGATCAATCCCAAATCACATTGGATACTACTTCTCACCCCAATGTTTTGGTTTTCAACATTGTCCACCATTGCAGCCTTTGCAGCAGCCATTCTCACTGCAGGCTTCTGAGGGCATTGATACGCATAATGTCCGGACTGGTTACAAGCATAACAGCGGACTCGGCTTAATGTAGGCTTCTTGCTGCCACTGGGACGGCTGTCGCTGACTCGCTTTAACGTCCATATTTCTGGGTTTGTTCTCACCCAAGCACGACCCATGCCTCGCGACCTCATCGGTTGGCCTCGCCGCCTCTGCACCTGTGCCAGGATCCCCTCTACATTGCCAGCCAGTTGAACCCATCCGTCCATGTCTCCTGGGTCATCTCGGTGAAGACACCACTCCAGAACCTCTTTGCGCAGCCCATCTTTGAACAGTTCTAACAAGGTAGCTTGCGACCACTCAGCCACTTTTCCAGCAAGACCCATAAATTCTTCAGCATACTCAGTCACTGACTTGGCACCTTGGGTCAAGCACCTTAACGCCTCCTTCGCTTTGATCCTTTCCAAAGGATCACGAAATCTGTTCTTGATGGCTTGCAGGAACCTCCTCACCGAGCCCAGGCAAGGATCTCGTCGATCGTGGCACTGCACATACCACTCAGCAGCCCTACTCTTAAACACAGCCCCAATAGCTCTAACTTGGCTGCTTTCGCTGGGGTACAAATGTCCATAATCTTCCATATGGTCCTGTACAGCTGCAATAAAGAAGGCCACTTTGGATGCCTCCCTCAAATTCCACACGCAATGGCTCCCTTTTCATCCGGCTTCCAAACTCTTGAGAAGCCACTCTTGGCCCAGGCAAACTTCTCGGCCTAGTAATACCTCTTCCCAACCCTGCTGGTTGGACTCTAGGACCCCTCTCCGGACTCTTCTGGCACTCCTCTCCCATCATCCTCACTCTCGATGGAGATCTAGGACACTCCGGGATCAGATCCTCTCGGTTTCGGCTTTGGTTCCTCACTCCCGAAGGAGATCTAGGACGCTCATTGAAAGCCCCGTCCATCCAAGAGTAATAGGTGAAGTCTCCACCTCCCGGGGCCTGCCACATCGACTCTCTCTGGTCCCTCTCATCCAATCTCTGGGTCACCCGGCTTACCATCTGCACCACTGCCTCCACTTTGCAGTTCAACACATCCATCTCAGATGGTGGCTCCGGCTCTGTGGTCTCACTACCACCTCCTGTTGCCAGGTTCAACAGCTCTCTCTGAGACCGCCTCTCACGATCTTCCTGGATCCCTTCCAGACGAGCGCCCATGCACTCCACCGCCTGGTCTTCTAAGCGAGCCTCTCGGTGCTCCGCCGCTCGAACAGCGCTCCTACGCACCTCCAATTTCCAAGCCTCACCCCTCTCCTTCGCTCGGCTCGCCATCATTTCATCCACCCGAGTTTGCCACAGTTGCTCTCCTTCACGGAGTCTCTTCTCCTGGGCCGTCATCTCAGGGGATTCATCTGACTTCCCACACGGTCAAGAGTGGTCCACTCCCACTCCTGAGTTCTCCGGATTTCCTCATTATCCTCCAAAATCCAGCTGTCCAGATACTTTTCTTCGCTCCACGCCAACCTCGCCATCGCTGGGATAGTTGGTCCGGGCTTTAGCTTCTGTAACGACTCCACAATACACGGTAGGGACACACGTAGACGTCTTCTTGGTCCAACACGATTTTATTGAAGGTACGCCACCCGTAAAGCTAAAGCGCCGGCCCGCCACCCAAACACACCTTAAATACCCCGGTAGCCCCCCCCTACCCAATGCAATGTCCAAGCAGGGTGTCATCATGCTCCGATGAATCAGCAATCCCAGTAGTCCATGGGGGCATGACCCCAGGGTCACATGAGTGACGCCATGAGTCCAAATGTCCAATGTCCATGCCAGGAGGAGTTACCTCACTTCCCTCTCTGGCACCTGGAAGTTACTCCACTCCCAGGCTGATTCAGCAATTCCAAGCACACATGGCCAAGGTCACTCCAGGAACTGGGCTAAAGGTCGTTGCAGTTTCATGACAGGTTGGGAACATGATCTCCTCAAAGCTCAGGTTCCCAATCCTGACA
>JARBWK010004297.1:0-10637 GCA_030556195.1 Anolis apletophallus
GTCATTGTGGGTAGGTGGTAAAACCCAGAGAAGGAAGAGTCACAAAATGTGAGGTTGAGATGATGCTGGGGAACACTTAGGTCATCCATCTCTAAGCCAGAACTCAGAATCATTGCACTGGAAAGGGCTGCAAAAACCTAGTCTCAATTCCTGCCATGTAGGAGTGCATAAGAAAAGCCATGAGAAATGCCTGTCTATTTAAATATATCCAAAAGGAGGAGAGTCCACCATTCTCCAAGGTAGCTTATTGCATTGTTGAGCAGCTCTGTACTGTCAAGCACTTTGCTTTCTGCCATTTGAACTCATTGGTTCACATTCTAGTTTCTGGAAGAGCAGAAAGCAAGTTTACTCCTCCTATGACAGGGCTACTCAAGGTGGTTGTGTTGGAACTGCATAGGTACCAGGTCCTTTTGGTAGCCTGACTCAACCACAGCTTGAGAGTAGCCATTTTTCAATTAGTTATATGAGGGTGGAGTTTAGAAAACCCTTCTGATTTGTGTCAACATTTTTGTCTGCCCTTTGCCTGAGAAGGAAGCCATTTTAGATCGTAGACCACCAGGGAATCTTGGAAGCAAGATGTGTTCAGTTGGTCTCCGTGAGATCCCGGCTTGGGCAAGCCATTTCAAGTCAATTATCTAAACCAATAATAATAATAATAATAATAATCACTTTATATCCTTGCATTAGAAACATCTTTCAGGAGTAGGCTTTATGATTAAAAACTCCATCGCCTCTAAACTCGAGACGTTGCCGACAGGTCACTCTGATCGCATTATCTCCTTACGCCTCCCACATGCTGTTCTCTTCAGTATATATGCCCCAACTATGCAAACTGACCCTGTGGAGAAAGACAAATTCTACTCAGACCTACGCCACCTCATACAAAAGGTCCTGCAGAAGATAAAATCATTATCCTTGGTGATTTCAATGCCAGAGTAGGGAAAAAAACTTTGAAGCCTGGAAGGTGTATTAGGCAAGCACGGTGTTGGAAACTGTAATGATAATGGCGCCTTCTCTTAGAGTTTTGTGCAGAACAGCAGCTGACTATTACAAACACCATCTTTCAGCAGAAAGATAGCTTGAAGACCACCTGGATGCATCCCGATCCAAGCAGTGGCACCTCATTGACTATGTTTTAGTGCGCCAGAGAAACATTCGTGATGTCCGTCATACTTCAGTGATGCCCAGTGCAGAATGTCAAACAGACCATCGCCTTGTAAGATGTAACTAAATCTACACCTTAAGCTCAAACCTAAGAGGGGTGGCATCTTAAAGAGGAGACTCAAGTCAACAGTCAACAGGCTGTTGTGAGAGACAACTTTCAGGTAAATCTGCAAGCAAAACTTGAAGTCCACCCTACAGATTCTTCTCCTACAGCGCTCTGGCAACACATCAAAAACAGTATCCTGCAGTCTGCTGAAGAATCCCTAGGATTCTCCCTTAAGAAAAACCAAGACTGGTTTGATGAAAACAACCAAGAGATCCAGGAGCTGTTGGCAAAGAAGAGAACCACTCACCAGGCATTCCTCGCCCAGCCATCTTGCCATGTAAGAGAAAAGCAGCCTTTCGTCTCGCATGTAGTAACTCCAACAAAAACTCAGAGACATCCAGAACAAGTGGTGGATTGATTTATCAGAAAAGACACAGCGCTGTGCAGATCTCGGTGATCACAGAGGTTTTTATGAAGCTCTCAAAGCAGTGTTTGGACCTACTTATCAGGTCCAAAGCCCCTTATACAGTACAGATGGTCAAACACTAATTACTGATAAAACCTCCATCCTGAACCGATGGGCTGAACATTTTCAGGGTCTCTTTAATGCCAGCCGAGTAGTCCAAGGTTCAGCTATCCAACACATGATACAACAACCAATGAAAAATGAACTGGACACAGCTCCCACTCTGGAAGAGACCATTGAGGCCATACAGCAGTTGAAAAATGGCAAGGCAGCCGGGATCGATGGAATCCACCTGAAGCTTGGAAACAGGGAGGTCATGTACTGCATGCTAAATTCCACGAGCTCCTTGTGAGTTGCTGGGAAAAAGGTGAACTGCCATCAGATCTCCGAGATGCAGTTATCATCACCCTGTATAAGAAAAAGGGAACAAAATCCGATTGCTCAAACTATCGAGGTATAACACTGCTCTCCATTGCTGGAAAAATCCTTGCAAGGATACTCCTGAACAGATTAGTTCCGGCTATTGCAGAAGAACTTCTCCCTGAAAGCCAATGCGGTTTCAGAGCAAATAGGAGCACCACAGATATGGTTTGCCCTTAGACAACTGCAAGAGAAATGTAGAGAGCAGAACAAAGGACTCTATGTAACATTTGTCGACCTCACCAAAGCCTTCGACACTGTGAGCAGGAAAGGTCTGTGGCAGATCCTGGAACGTCTAGGATGTCCCCCCCAAGTTCCTCAAAATGATTGTCCTGTTACATGAGGGCCAGCACGGTCAAGTCAGATATGGCGATGCTCTCTCGGAGCCCTTTCTCATAACTAATGGAGTGAAACAAGGTTGTGTTCTTGCACCAACCCTATTTACAATCTTCTTCAGCATGATGCTCCAAAGGGCTATGGCAGACCTACAAGAAGAAGACGGCATATATATACGCTATCGTACTGATGGTAGCTTGTTCAACTTAAGCCGTCTGAGGGCTCGCACTAAGACTCTGAACTATCTAGTCCGTGAGCTACTTTTTGCTGACGATGCTGCCCTTGTCGCCCATTCAGAAGCAGCCCTGCAGCGCCTCACATCCTGCTTTGCAACAGCTGCAGAGCTGTTTGGGCTGGAAGCCAGCCTGAAGAAAACGGAAGTCCTCTACCAGCCCGCACCACAGGAAGAACACCACCATCCTCACGTCAGCATAGGCACATCTGTGCTTAAGTCCGTTCAGCAGTTCACCTACCTGGGAAGCATCATCTCTTCAGATGCCAAGATTGACAAAGAGATAGATCACAGATTATCAAAGGCATATAGTGCATTCGGAAGGCTTCACAAAAGAGTCTGGAGCAACAAGCACCTGAGACAAAGCACCAAAATCAGTGTGTACAGAGCTATCATACTGTCCATTCTCCTCTATGGGTCTGAAACATGGGTCACCTATCGCCAACACCTCGACTCCTCGAGCGCTTTCATCAGCGCTGTCTTCGCACAATCCTAAATATACACTGGACCGACTATGTGACGAATGTTGCTGTCCTTGAGCAAGCAGGGATCACCAGCATTGAGGCCATGCTATTGAGAACACAGCTGCGCTGGGCAGGACACGTCTCTAGGATGGAGGACCACCGCCTCCCAAAGATACTACTCTACGGTGAACTCGCCACGGGTCAGCGCAAGAGAGGCGCCCCCCAAAAGAGATATAAGGACTCCCTGAAACAACATCTCAGGCTTGGCCAGATTGATCACCAACAATGGTCCACCCTGGCCTCACATCGGGAGGCATGGAGAAGCACTATCCACAATGCTGCGGCCTCTTTCGAGAAGACACGCCCGAATGGGTCTCGAAGAGAAAACGACAACGCAGAAAGAACCTCAACTTGGAAACAACATCACACAAGGAGACTTTATGCTGCGCTTTATGCAACCGAATATGCCTATCTCAGATTGGCCTTTTTAGTCATCAACGCGCTTGTAAAAAGCGTGGGATGAGTCCTTCCTGAATCTTCGTTCGCGAAGTAATGCCGAGAGATATCCTTGCACCATCTCCCCAAGGGTATTTGGGGCGGCTTACATGAGGCCAAGCCCAATAACACATAATGAACAACACAACAGCAAATAATAAAACAATGCAATAATTAGTTAACCAATAACTAATTAATGCCTTGGGCATTCTGTGCCCTAAAGACCCCTATATCAGAGACAGCGAGTGCAATGGATTAGCTTACGTTTCAGGGTTGGTGTACAGCAGGGGTGCCCACACTTTTTCAGTATGCGAGCTACTTATATTAAAACCAAGTCAGAAAGATCTACCTACATCCTCAAGCCTGGAGAGGGGGAGGGAGCGGGCGGGGGCTTGGCCAGGGGGGCAGAGCCAGGCGCGCCAAGCCCCGCCCCTCCCTCTGGCTTTGGAGCTCCCAGCAGCTTCTCCAGGCTTGAGGATGGCAATGCCAAGCCAGTGGTGGCATAGCTAGCACAAGGCTGCTTTGGCCCTGCCCTCCTCAAGCCTGGAGAAGCTGCTGGTAGAACGGAAGTCACAGGGGGAGCCAGGCCACGCCAAGCCCTGCCCCCTCCCCTCTGGCTTTGGAGCTCCCAGCAGCTTCTCAGGCTTGAGGATGGCAATGCCAAGCCAGTGGTGGCATAGCTAGCACAAGGCTGGCTTGTCCCTGCTCTTCTCAAACCTGGAGCAGCTGCTGGGAGTGCTGTAGCTGGGGGAGGGGGCGGGGCTTGGTGCGGCCTGGCTCCGCCCCCCCTCTGAGAAGCACCCCATCCAGCTGGGATCGACCTTCTTCGGTCCCGGGATTGACTGGTCGATCGCGATCGACTTCCAGGGCAGCACTGGTGTACAGGTAGTAAAATACCTGGCTTGAAAAAAGCTAAGGAGAGCAAGGGGGAGGAGCTATCAGGAATCTTCATAGCTAGAAGTGCAGTCTGATTGGCTGATGAAATTGGAGGAAGTTGCTTAGCAACTCTAGATGGGTGGAGCCAGAGAGAGGGGGAAGAAGAAGCTAAGGCAGCCATAATTGTCAGTTTGGAGTTTGGGTTTTGAAAGGTTTTGAAAGGGGAAGGAAGGAAGAGTTTTGGGAACTGTCTGTTAAAAGACACCTCTTTGAGGAAAAGAGCTAAAGCCTTCCGAGAGGAGTAAGAGATATAGTTAGGCCTCTACAGTGTTAGAGTGCTGGTGTGGAAAGAGGATTCAAAAGGTTCAAAATAACCTGTTTGTATTCCTGTGTGTGGAACATTGCTTTTTAGAAACTCAAGTTAAAAGACCATTCTCTGTAAGAAGTAAAGCCTGATAGATTATTGAAACTACTACGCATCTTGACTGTTCAAGAACAAAATGAACTACATATTCTTGTTTCATTTCACCTGAAGAGTTGGTGTGTCGTCTTAAACATTCTGGCAAGGAGGTGGCCTTTGAAACAATAGAAGGTGGCAACAAAAGAAATCTCATTAAGTATTTGGTGGCAGCAAAGAAAAATATAATATACAGTGCTATCATACCACTGTCCTGCCTTGTGCGTGAGGGTGTGTGTGTGTGTGTGTCTTGCCCCTCATTGCAGCGAGCAAGGAAAAGTGTCTTCTGTTCTCAGAAAACTGGGTGGAGATAGACCCAAGACCAGTTAATAAATCGTTACCATTTTGTGAAAGCAATAGAGTGAACATTGAGTCTGTAGGGCATGGGTGCTCAGGAAGTCGATCGCGATCAACTAGTCGATCCCAAGGCCATACAAAGTCAATCTCAGCCGGATGGGGCTATTCTGCCGTGCGTGCACTCATCGCTGCGCGCACCCGGGAAGGACATCCTGCTTGCCTGCGAGCGCTCTCTCTCTCAATGTCTTCGCTGCCTTCCTCCTTCCTGCTGCGTGCGTGGGAGGTGGAGCAGGAAGTCCCCATCCCGTCCTGCTTCCCTGTGAGCAGGCCCTCCCATGCACGCAGCAGGGCAGGACGCTCTTGCTGCGTGCGTGGGAGGTGAAGCAGGAAGTCCCCATCCCGTCCTGCTTCCTGCGTGCAGCAGGCCCCTCCCACACACACGGCAGGAGCGCACTTCCTGTGTGTGTGTGGGAGGGGCCTGCTGCGCACACAGGAAGCAGGATGGGATGGGGACTTCCTGCTTAGTGAACAAAGCGGTGAGGAGATGAAGAGAGCGTTCGTGGGCAGGGAAGAAAGAAACCCAGCGCGGATGGAAGGCGGGAGCAGGAGCGCGCGCGGGCTCACGTGCGCACCAGATGATCTTTTAAACTTGGTTCTTCATATAGTAGCTCCCATGCTGGAAAAGTGTGGGCACCCCTGCTTTAGGGTTTCTTGTTCAAACAGGAAGGCAACCCAGCATCTCCCAAGCTGACAGAAAGTTAGGACACGTTAATGATAAAAGAGACATTTTAAAGCAGCTTGAGTGCGACTGCACAGTGGTGGTCCATGGGGTTAAACTGAGAGTGTATACTCAAGTGCTCAGGAATAAGGTGGGGGGTTTCTGGGAATTTGCCACATCTGAATATGACTTAATACTTGGCTAGCTGGAAGGAACCATTGTAAAAGCAAAGGGTTGCTGTAGCTTTAGACTGAAAAGGAAAGTGAGCTACCCAAGATTCCTTGTGTTTGGCAATCTGAACTGGGACAATTTGAAGTGATGAGTGACAGAATGGGCATAGTCTCTTACCCCAGATTCTAGACCCTGCAGTCATTTACACGTTTCCTTTCCAGCTCAGGGCAGCGGGACACCCTCGTCAGCCCCTCCTACCGTCAACACCCAAGCTACCTTTAGTTCCAGCAACACTGCCTCTCCTCCAACTGCCTCAGCCAGCGCTGGTACAACCAACACCGCCACCACTGCAGCTGGGGGCAGCTCTGCTGGTGCCCCCGGAGGGCCCATTCCGTCTGGCCAGCCTCCTTCAGCAGGCGCCGACCTCCAGTTGTCTCAGTTATCCCAGCTGCTGGGGGAATTTCTTCGGCGCCACAGGCTCCACCATGGCTGGGGTGGTCGGCGTGGGCTCCCCAACCATTACTGTGGCCATGCCAGGGGTGCCTGCTTTCCTTCAAGGCATGACAGATTTCCTTCAGGTGAGTATCCAAAAAATCCTTCCATAGCATATCTTACCTGGGCAGTTTGCCACAAGGAAATTGGGGGGTTTCTTCCTTTGAGCATATCTGAATTTACATTTAATGATGTTGGAATTTAAACACATCCTGAACAAGGTTGTAGGCAAATGAGTTAGATGACAAAGAAGATCCCTTTGCCCATTAGCCTCTGTCTGCCGGTCTTACTTTATTTATTATTTATATTTATTTACGCCGTTTATATTCCACCCTTTTCACCCCGCAGGGACTCAGGGCGGATTACAATGCACATATACAGGCAAACATTCAATGCCATTGACATGCAACATATATAGACAGACATAGAGGCAATTTAACATTCCAGAAATCAGTTAAATTTAGCCTCCCCACAAAGTGGTACCTAAATTTCCTGCTTGACAGATGCAACTGTGTTTTGGGTTGCAAAGGTCGACAACAAGCTACACAAATTGGTTGAGAGCTCACCCCGACCCGGGCAGGCTTCGAATTCATGACCTTCTGGTCAGTAGAGATCTTATGCAGCTGACACCCAGCCAGCTGAGCCACATTCCCAGTACTTTCTCTCCTCAATCTCCTTTCTTGTTGGATTGATGTTCCTTGGGGGAGAAACCCTTTTCTGAGCACACAAATCCCCTGAGTCCTCCATTTTGTTGTTCTCCTGTGAACATGGAGAGACAAAATGTCTGCTGTGAGTTATATAGTTAGGTCCTGTTAATTTTCCTATGTAGTTATGTACATTATATATACATGAGTATAAGCTAGTTTTAGCCCCTTTTTTAGACTGAAAAAGCCCCACTCGGCTTATTCTTGAGTCAAAGTTATTTATTATTTTACTGGGTTATTATTATTTTTATTACATGTATTATTTTACTCTGTTTATTATTATTATTATTGGCTTATTTTATTACTTTTATTATTTCATATTATTTTGCTCTATTACTGTATTTATTATTTTACTCTATTACTACTGTTACTACGTTTCCATTATTTTACTCTGATGATGATGATGATTATTACATTTATTATTTTACTCTATTATTATTGAAAGGATATGTAAGCACATTTACATTGCAGAAAGTTAGAATAGTGGTTTAATCAGAGTTGGACAGTATCTTAAATTAGGTTTATGTAAATATTCAAAAACATTTAACCTACTGATGCCTCCATTAATGTAATTTTATTGGTATCTATTTTTATTCTGAAATTTACCAGTAGCTCCTGCATTTCCCACCCTCAGCTTATACTTGAGTCTAGCTATTCCCAGTTTTTTTGTGGTAAAATTAGGTACCTCAGCTTATATTTCGGTTATTTGAAGAAAGTGCTTAATAATTTTTATGCTTGTCTCCTTTTCTTTTTCGCCTCCCATCAGCCCAGTTCCTGATCTCCTCCTTTTCTCTTTCCAGGCCACACAGATGGGAGCCGCTCCTCCACACCCTCCTGAACAGAGTCCCCTCCTCCTCCTCCTCAGCCAGAGGCCACTCCACCCCCACCACCTCCCCCCTCGGCTCCCCAGAGTGGGACAGATGCCCCTTCTGGCAGTGTGGGAGGCAGTGTGGGAGGCAGTGTAGGAGGCAGTGGGGTTCGCGGAGGGGCCTCCTCAGCTGACACCCCGCCCCCTGAGTTTTTCACCAGCGTCGTCCAAGGGGTGCTGTCATCCATGATGGGCTCTCTTAGTGCCCAGCAGTGCAGCACTGAGAGCATTGCTGACTTCATCCAGCGCCTGAGCGGAACCAGTAACATCTTTGAGCCGGGCACAGAGGGGGCCTTAGGTAAGGAACACACGGGTGTCTTATGATAGGCTGCCTCCTACGTTGCAGAATGCATTTTTTCTCAGTTGGATAATTCAGATGCTTCCTACTTCTGAGTCTCTGATCCTTTTCTTATGTCTGAAATGTGTCATAGTGGGATTGGTACTTGGAAATGTTTATTTTTGGTCTGCATGCTCCTAGGGATCCAGAATTTAGCTTTGGAGACTTTTAACCATATTTATTTATTTATCATGTCAGAAACAAAACTTGGCATTATGCTAAATGTCCTTTGACCAAGAGCTGGCCACTGGTGTCGCCATAAGAAGATGCTCCATTGTGCATGTGGCAGAGCTCAGGCTGCATTGTAATAGATGGTCTGTGGTTTGCTGTCCTCCACACTCACATGTTGTGGACTCCGCTTTTTAGCCCCATTTCTTAAGGTTGACTCTGCATCTCGTGGTGCCAGAGCGCAGTCTGTTCAGCTACAGGGGTGCTCACACTTTTTCAGCATGTGAGCTACTTATAAAACAACCAAGTCCCAAAGATCTACCTACCCACTACTCAGAGAGCCATAAAAGCAAAATATTTGGAAATTTATTTCAGTGAGAGCCATAGAATATATTTTAAGACTGAATTCAACTAAATGTGAGTATAATAAGCCCCTGAATTTATTCATAATAATAATGATGATAATATTCATTCAGCCTCTGCTAATAATAATAATAATAGTAACAACAACAATAGGTTCCTAGAGTAGAAGGAGATCTCCAAGGGCCATCCAATCCAACTTGCCATAAGGGAAAAACACAAAGCATTCCCTCACAGATGGCCATTCAGCCTCTGATAATAATAATAACAATAGGTTCCTTGAATAAGAGGAGAGATTTCCAAGGGCCATCCAGTCCAACCTCCTTCTGCACCTGGGCGGCATTGGGAGCCTGTGGGGTGGGACTGAACCTTCCTCCCGCCCTGCCTGCGATCTACCAGGATGCCCACACGATCTACCAGTAGATCGCGATCTACCTAATGAGCACCCCTGGTTCAGCACCTTCCAAGGGCATGTCTCATTAAGAGCCACAGCCACTGGTTTAGTATGATGAGATGTATTCCACACTGGGCATGTGTATTCAGCAGCAGAGTAGCAAAGGGCAAGGGCAGATGTCTTCACTGTGTCTGGTTGTGATCCCTAGGTTGTGCCAGTCAATTTTTATTTGAAATTCTTTCTAGCGCTCACTTTTTGCTTGATATTCAGGCAGTGCTTCTTGTAGGGCAGAGCACAGTCCAGGGTAACTGTGCTGCAATGCTCCACTGGAATTCCTTCCCAAGCAATCCTCAGAGCTTGACATGTTTGTCTGCTTTTAAGATGAAAAACACACTTCTGCATTTTAGATGGATTAGGAATCAGTTGGTTTTTTCCTGTAATAGGCAGTAAGAACACCTAAAGCTTCGGAGAGGTGTGTTCAACCATTTCAAAGCTTCCTGCTTGAGCAGTGATGGCACAATCGTCAGCATAGATGAAACTCCCTGTCTCTTCTGCCAGTGGCTGATCATTTGTGTAAACGTTAACCATTGATGGAGCAACACGGTCCCCCTGAGGCAGGCCATTCTTCTGTTTTAGCCATCTGCTTCTCTGGCACTGGAACTCAACAAAAAAGCTCCTGTTTTGCAGCAAATTTCCTATGAAGTGGATGAGGTGGCAATCCTTTGTGATATTATACATTTTTTCTCATGAGAAGGCAATGATTTATAGTATCATATGCTGAGAGAAGTATCATATGCCTGAGAGAAGGCCCCCTGCTGGCTCGTAACACATCCGGCCGTCCCCTGGGCAACATCTTCGTAGACGGTTGATTCTCTCACACCAGAAGCAGCATGCAACCAGCCTTTTAATCATGCTAGCCATGAAGCAGAATTTAAAAACACTTCAAAATGATCATTTTATTAAGTGAACGAAAAAAAGATATGAAATGCAGAGTGTTTCAAAAATGTTTTTTTATTTCTGTGCTTTTCTTTCCAGGCTTCTTTGGAGACCTGCTTTCTCTGATCTGCCAGAACTTCTCCATGGTTGACATGGTGATGCTGCTACGGGCAGTTCCAACCCCTGAAGCGGATCAGCCCCCGGCTCAACCGGTTCTTCGGGGAGTATCTGCATGG
>JARBWK010004298.1:0-10636 GCA_030556195.1 Anolis apletophallus
TGTTCTTTCTTGCTCTGTGCTGATTCACTCTTCTTAAACTTGTTCTGATGACATTGTCTAACTTTGTGTCCTCTTTTATTACAAATGTAACAGATGATGTCACACTGGATTGTCTTTTTCCTCTTCATATTGAAGCCTTTGTTGACCGTCTTCTCCGTTGAAAGTTGCTGGGCATTTCTTCTGTAACAAGCCCAGTTCTCCAATCTAGTCGAAACTAAGTCGAAGTTGATGTCCTCTTCTTTCACAGATTGCATGGAGTCAATGAATGAGTTGTAGCTCTGCCCCAAACTGCTTAGTAGAATTAAGCCTCTCTGATCTTCTGTAAAATTAGTGCCCCTTGCTGCTAAATCATTAAATATGCTCAGCATTTTACTCAAATGAGTCTCTCTGGCACAATCTTCTATTGACAGAAGCTTCAGTGAAAACATTTCTCTGCTCAATAAAACTTTTGAGCCTCCAGTAGCCTGCTGATACAGCTTTTCAAGCCTTTTCCAACAGTCAGCGGCTGTTTCTTCCAGAGCTAAATATGTGAGGTTCCTATCGTCGACTGACAGGATGATGGTAGCCCTTGCCTTGCCATCTTTCAACCTTTCTGCATCAGAAATAGGTCGATGTGTTAAGCAGGATAACAGCTCCTCCTTTGCCAAAACTGCTCGCACTTTGGTAGCCCATATTAAATAATTTGAGCTCCCTCTGAGTTTTTCTAAATGATGCTGTGCTCCAAATAATGCCATCTTTCTTCACTACAGATGCTCTGGCAAAAATTCACTTCAGCTTTTTTTCTCTAACACTGAGGTAAACAGCGACTTCTGCTGCAATTTCCAGTGTTATTCAAAAACTTTCTGTGAATTATGGGCTATGTAGTATCTCTGTGCCTCTGCAACTCTGGATTCTGTATTCTGGGTTCTGGGATCTGGGCCCATAACCTTTTCGACGTCGAGTATTTATGCCACAGCGGAATAGGCAACAGAAATATAGAAGTTTAATTCCCCATCGGCCCAATAAACTCCAGTCTCTGTTCGTGTGAATAATGACACTCTCATTCAATTCACAAGGTAAAAATATAACTTTGTATTGAATTGAATTTAACAATAACAAGCTAAGCATGGAAAAACAACAGCAATTACAGCTACCTTCCTAAACATCCTTTCCTCACAAATATTTAATCCTAACTGTCCTCTTCAACGGACAATTCCCAACTGACAGATCCCAACTGTCACTTTCAAACTGTCATTCCTCAAGATTCCATTCATCAGTCTTGAGACAGCGCCATCTGGTGTCAAACATGTCACACTGCAGAAAATACATCTTGTGCTGACTCATGAATTGCCATTAAAAATGCAATAATCTGACACTTTCCCCTCAACTGTATAAAATACACGCTGAACTGGATTATATGGGAGTGTGGATTTAGGCCCTTTCCCCTCAACTGTATAAAATCCACATTGAACTGGATTATATGGGAGTCTGGATTTAGGCCCTTTCCCCTCAACTGTATAAAATCCACGTTGCACTGGATTATATGAGATTGTGGATTAAATCCCTTTCCCCTCAGACGTATACTGGATTATATGGGAGTGTGGATTTAGGCCCCTTCCCCTCAGATGTATACTGGATTATAGCTGAAGAAGAGAAGGCTGAGAGGAGACATGATAGCCATGTATAAATATGTGAGGGGAGATCATAAGGAGGAGGGAGCAAGCTTGTTTTCTGCTACCCTGGAGACTAGGATGCAATGGAACAATGACTTCAGACTACAAGAAAGGAGATTCCATCTGGACATTGGGAAGAACTTCCTGACAGTGAGAGCCGTTCAGCAGTGGAACTCTCTGCCCCGGAGTGTGGTGGAGGCTCCTTTGGAAGCTTTTAAACAGAGGCTGGATGGACATCTGTCAGGGGTGCTTTGAATGCAATTGTCCTGCTTCTTGGCAGGGGGTTGGACTGGATGGCCCATGAGGTCTCTTCCAACTCTATGATTCTATATGGCAGTGTGGATTTAGGTCCTTTCCCCTCAGCTGTATAAAATCCACATTGAACTGGATTATATGGCAGTGTGGATTTAGGCCCCTTCCAGTCAACTGTATAAAATTCAGTGAACTGGATTGTATGGAAGTATGGACACAGGTCCCTTCCACTCAGCTCTGTAAAATCCCACGTCTGCTTTGAACTGGGTTATATGGCAGTATGGACACAGGTCCCTTCCACACAGTTGTATAATATCCACCTTGGGCTGGATTATATTACAGTGTGGACTCTGGGTCCTTCCACACATATAATCAAGACAGATAATCCACAATATAATTTATATGAGTCCACACTGTCATATAATCTAGTTCAAAGTATACTGCTGTTTGGAAGGAGCCCCAGATAGCCCAGGGCCCTTCCACAGCCCTATATCCCAGAATATCAAGGCAGAAAATCCCACATCTGAGTGGACTCAGATAACCCAGTTCAAAGCAGATATTGTGGGATTTTCTGCATTGTGGGATATAGGGCTGTGTGGAAGGGCCCTAAAGAGCTGCCTCTACTTCAGGCGCCTTCCACAGAAGCTATATAAAATTCACATTGGACTGGATTATATGGCAGTGTGGATTCAGATCCCTTCGACAGAGCCAAACAACCCAGAATATCAAGGCAGATAATGCCCCAATATCTGCTTTGAACTGGGTTATCTGAGGCCACACAACCCTCTATTCCAGTTCAAAGCAGATAATGTGGGATTGTATACAGCTGTATGGAAGGGGCCTGGTTATCTGAAGGCCCTTCCAGACAGGCCCTATATCCCAGGATCTGATCCCAGGTTTTCTGCTTTAAACTGTATTGAGTCTGCACTTCCAGATAATCTGGGATAAACAGAAAACCTGGGATCAGATCCTGGGATATAGGGCCTGTCTCAAAGGGCCTTGAGTCCACACTGTCATATATTCTAGTTCAAAGCAGATGTGGGATTTTATTCAGTTGTGTGGAAGGGGCCTCAGATAATCCAATTTGGATTATCTGCCTTGATATTCTGGGTTATATGGCTATGTGGAAGGGCTCATACAATCCAGATTATCTAGAAGTGGATTACATTAGTCCACACTGCCATGTACCGGTAATTCAGTTCAAAGCAGATAATTTGGATTTTATATGGGAGTGTAGATCCAGGGCCCTTCCACACAGCCATATAACCCAGAATATCAAGGCAGATAATCCAAAAATATCTGCTTTGAACTGGATTATCTGAGTCCACATTGCCATATAATCCACTTCAATGTGGACTTGAACAGTAAAACCTTCTGTCAGAAATGTATGGCTGGGCAGCAAATTAGTCCACATTGCCATATAATCCAGTTCAATGTGGATTTGAACAGTAAAGCCTTCTGTCAGAAGTGTATGGGTGGGCAGCAATCAGAGGCGGATCTTATTGGAGGCCAAGGGAGGCGGCTGCCTCAGGGCGCCACACATCTGGCCGTGGCGAAGGGCGTATCTGGCCATGGCGAAGGGCGCATGTGGCTGCGGCCGCCAGGTGCAGCACATGCAGGGCCCTTGCCTCCCGCGCGTCTCCTCCCTCTGTTGCCGGCGCTGCTGCTGCTGCCGCCAATGCACGTGGGGCGAGGGAGGAGGAGAGGGAGGCTGCGGTCCGATAAACCCTGACTTGGTGGCTCCCTCCTCCCATGCACTCATCCTCTTCCCCTCGCACTGCTCTTTCCCCCTCCCTTCTGCCTCGTGCACTTTCCTCCCTCTCTCCTCTTCTGCCTTCCACTCGCTCGCTCGGGCTCTCTCTCTACCGCTGTAGGCCAAAACATCACGGAGGAGGGGAAAGGGAAAGCTCCCTTCTTGGAGCTGCTCTCCTTCAGAAGCCCAGGCACTGGCCCCGCCCTCCAGGCAGCACTCATATGGCAGGAATGCCAATCAACACCAAGCCCCACCTCAGTCTCACAACACTTCCGCCTTCTCTAAGGTAACCAAACCCACCCCCACCCCTCCTAGAGGGCCAACGGACGCTACTGCTTGCGGGGGAAGGAGGAGGAGGCTGAGGTGAGCGGAGGGAGGGTCGGAAGAGGCCCACCCATCATTATATGAGTCCACAGTGCTCTCTGGGTGTAGGTGAACTACAACTTCCAAACCCAGCAAACTCTTTCAGTACTTTCTGTTGGTCATGGGAGTTCAATATGCCAAGTTTGCAAGAGTTCAGGATGCTCTTTGATTGTGTGTTAACTATAAATCCCAGAAACTGTAACTCCCAAATGTCAAGGTCTATTTTCCCCAAACTCCATCTGTGTTCACATTTGGGCATATTGAGTATCTATGCCAAGTTTGGTCCTGATCCAACATTATTTCAGTCCACAGTGATCTCTGGGTGTAGGTGAACTACAACTTCCAAATTCAAAGGTCAATTCCCAAGCAAACCCTTTCAATACTTTATGTTGGTCATGGGAGTTCTGAGCTCCGGAGAGAGCGGTCTACTAAGTTGAATTAATAAAATAATAATAATAATATGCCAAGTTTGGTTCAATTCAATTGTTGCAAGAGTTCAGGATGCTCTTTGATTGTGTGTTAACTATAAATCCCAGAAACTACAACTCCCAAATGACAAAATCAATTTTTTGACCGATGGTCCCTCCTTGGGTTAGTATTAGTATGTTTTGTGGCCAAATTTGGCAGCAATTTGTCCAGTGGTTTTTGAGTTATGTTAATCCCACAAATGAACATTACATTTACATTTATATTTATATTTAGAGAGAGAGAGAGAGAGAGAGAGAGAGAGAGAGGGTGCACATCACAGGGAAGCATGTCTGTGTAGGAGGGTGGGTCAAAAGAACATCACTGCAGACTGAAGACTGAGAGGAGACATGATAGCCCTATAGAACAAGCCCTATGAGGAGCGGCTTAAAGAGCTGGGTATGTTTAGCCTGAAGAAGATAAGGATGAGAGGAGACATGATAGCCATGTATAAATATGTGAGAGTAAGTCATAGGGAGGAGGGAGCAAGCTTGTTTTCTGCTTGTTTTCTGCTGCCCTGGAGACAAGGATGCAGAACAATGGTTTCAAACTACAACAAAGCAGATTCCCCTTGAACATTAGGAAGAATTTCCTGACTATGAGAACTGTTCAGCAGTGGAACTCTCTGCCTCAGAGTGTAATAGAAGCTCCTTCTTTGGAGGCTTTTAAACAGAGGCTGGGTGGCCATCTGTCTGGGGTGCTTTGATTGTGATTTTTTTGTTGTATGAAGGCAGAAGGTCCTTGGACTAGATGAGCGATGGGCAACCTTTTGAGCATGGTGTGTCAAAATTCGCCAAAAAACCAAGCATAATTTGGGTGGTGTGTCACTTCAAGAAAAAAAACCCCATAATTTTGCAATATTTAGTTTAAATAATGGTAGTATGGACTCAGATAACCCAGTTCAAAGCAGATATTGTGAGATCTCCTGCCTTGATATTCTGGGATATAGGGCTGTGTGGAAGGGCCCCCAGATCATCAAGGCAGGAGATCTCATTATCTCCTTTGAACTGGGGTATATGGCAGTGTGGACTCAGATAACCCAGTTCAAAGCAGATATTGTGGGGTTTCCTGCCTTGATATTCTGGGGTATAGGGCTGTGTGGAAACGCCCTGAGAAGGAAGGAAGGTGAATAGATACAGATATAGACACACACACACACACACACACACACACACACACAAAGAATAGTAAGAGGGCAGGGGAAAGGGTGAGAAGGAAGGTGTGTGTGTATATATACATATGGCATGGGCGAACTTTGGCCCTCTGTGTGTTTTGGACTTCATCTCCCACAATTCCAAACAGCCAGTAGGAAGTCCAAAATACCTGGAGGGCCAAAATTTGTCTATGCCTCCCCCCCCCCCCACATATATATGTGTATATATATGTGTGTGTGATTGGTTTGGGGGGGCGCCAAAATACTGTTTGCTTACCATTTAAAATTACCTAGATCCGGCCCTGGCAGCAATGTCAGGGCCCGTTGCACACAGCCATATAACCCAGGATATCAAGGCAGAAAATCCCACAATATCTGCTTTGAACTGATTTATCTGAGTCCACATTGCTATATATTCCATCTAGTTCAAAGCAGATAGTGTAGGATTTTATTTATCTGTGTGGAAGGGGCCTCAACGGTTATTAATAACACAGAAATAACACAAAATTACTACAATAAGCAGAAGAATGCTGAGATTTCTTCCTGGCTTTAGGAAAGCCTGGGTGGAAAGGGGGGTGTCAATAAAGGCAACCATTTATATGTGTTGTCATCATGAATAATAATAAATACAGTATAACCTCCATTATCTGATGGGAATGTGTTGCAGGACTTTCCATGGATATGCAAAGCTCTGGTAAATAGTGAGGCCTATTTTTAAAAATCACTATGGGATCATGCCATTGAGCAAGCATGGGCAAACTTTAGCCCTTCGGGGGTTTTGGACTTCACCTCCTAGTATTCCTAACGCCTGAAGGATAGAAGTTTGCCCAGGCCAGCATAAAGCAGTGAAGAAGCAAAGTATCGGTTGTGATAGGACCAGTATGCATCTTGTGTGAATACAGTATGCACCCAGTCCTTTAAAAATATGGGATCCATATTGATATAAACAGAATACATCTCAATGTGATTAGGCCCTGGAAGACTTTAGATCAGCGTTTTTCAACCTTTTTTGAGCCGCGGCACATTTTTTACATTTACAAAATCCTGGGGCACACCACCAGCCAAAATGACACAAAATGACACTCTAACACAGTAATACATATAGTTAATATGTTTTTAAATGTACAGTATTTATACACTCAGTGTGAAACCTGGGCCTGTTTCGATGAACACAACATATATATGACTTCTTCTCACATACTTATACATGGCTATCATGTCTTTTCTCAGCCTTCTCTTCTTCAGGTTAAACATGCCCAGCTCTTCAAGCCGCTCCTCATAGGGCTTGTTCTCCAGACCCTTGTGAAATTTCACCCTGAGTGAAACTTGCTTCCAGATAACTATGGATGTCATGAAGCTGTTATAAAAAGTTCCTTGGGGTGGGGGTAGGCAACTCTCGAAAAATCCAGCAAAATAGTAAAAAAAGAAACCATTTCCAAGCGGAGAGGCTCAATTTGTTTCTTGGAAACCTTTGAATGCTTCAGCCTCCTGATGCTCCCCGGTTCGCTCACTGCCCAATTCACCAACGTGGAGCTTCCGGCATTCGGCAGAGCCCTTCCTTTGCCTCAGGGAGGATCTTTGGGTAGGGAAAGAGGGAGAAAGAGCTGCTAGGAGGGGGAGAGTACCAATTTCCCACGGCACACCTGCTGATTGCTCACAGCACACTAGTGTGCCGCTGCACACTGGTTGGGAAACACTGCATTTGATAAAGCTTGGATGGATAACTTCCAGGAGCATTGTAGCTGTGTATTCCTTGCATGGCAAAGGGTAGAGCAATGGGCATTCCTATGAGCAGTCTCATCCGAACATTGATGCTCCACTTCTTTCCCCAGTTCCTTCTGCCTGAGCCCGGAATGGTAATTGTTTATTTATTCATAATGTTATACAAAGAAATTGCGCACTTGTATGCTATCCCCACTTTGCTATTGGTGTATTTCCTCCTTCTGTAATAATCTTTGATTGGGTCTTATATGATCCTTGTTGTACCTTCCAGTTCTAAGATTCTGTAGTTCTCTGCTTTTGTGTATATCCAGATATGGAAGAAGTAGAGAGGGCAATGATTCCTGCTCTTAAATCAAATTGGTTCTTCTTGTGATGTTGTCTCTTAGCCAAATCTCGTTGCTTACCTGGTGTCACGAAGTCTGGTTGTGTGTGGGAAGCATTGCTCACATCGAGGATTGGATTTATTGTATAGTCATATTGATAGCGGGTAATGGAAAGCCTCCTGCATTCAAGCTGATCTGACCTGCAGCAGGGAGTTCCGCAGTTCCTGGTTGTCTGATTGGGCCAGCATCGCTGGGAATGTGGCAACAGCAGTAGCTTCAACTAAAACCCTTCTTTTTACCTCCCTCTGCCTTGCTTTCTCCCCCTCACCCTAACATTGTAACAAATCCCCCAATAAAGTATCATCAAATTGTAACTTTTTCCTCTCCATAGTAATACATTTCTGTCCTTTCACTGTCTCCGACACTCTCCTGTATGAACTCCCCCTCCCAGAGTCGCAGGCAACTGCTGGCTCACCTGGGATGCGTTTCCAGCATCCTGGGGAGGCCAAAACCACATTCCCCTGAAACGTGGATACGGGGACCCATAGGGCCCCTCTATCCACGGGTCAACAGATCGCTTCCAAACCGGTGCCATTCTTTTCCTAGACTAATTTTAAGACAAACTGCTATCTCGCTTTCTACATTATGGACCCCTCCGTTCCAGGAATAACCTTTTTACCCAAAAGAGAGACTTCATGGGGAGACCAGCTGATTGCCATCCATGGCTCCTTGCTGCAACGCCGATCTTGCCGCCATCTCGTTGATGTCCAGGAGCCCGTGACCCAGGGAGCCTGCTGTGGTCATCTCTTGGGACCCCCGGGAAGCAAGCAGGCCACTCTGGCCCCATGGCGAGATAGGATTATAGTTTTCTTTTCCCGGATGGACAAATCTTGGCTCCTAGCATTCGCAGTGATCCTGGTGCGAAACCCAATGAGCCCACTGAACCATTTCCTTTAAACTTATGGACTTCTTGGACTTTTATGGGACTCTAGCCTACTTTGGCAAACTCTCTGAACTTTTTGAAATTCTCTTTCCTTGAACCCCATGGACTTTCTCTATGATTAATGAACTAATGGATTCTGGTGGGTGGGATGGGTTGATATGGGATGATATGGTTCCCATTTCCCTCCAATTTGAATGTATTCCCTATATGCTTTCCCCTTCTCCATGTCTCTATATGAAAATATGAAATGCCACCTCTTCATGAACCCAGCGTGCCTAGGCTCAGGGAATCTCTCATTTCCTGGGCCAGTTAATCTCTTAACAAAAGGACTCCACCAAAACCCTTGCATGAACAATAACAAAGGGAATGTCCCTTCAGACATCGGAGTAAGCCCATCTGAAGGAAGTGTCCCCTGGCATGATCAAATCATTTACCACAAAGGGTGACATCCTGCCCGTGGGGGATTTGGGTGCTACTGTCGTCTCTTCCTTTGTTTCTATCCCTTCGGCCGATACCCAGATCAGATACCATCACTAGATCAATATCCAGGATTATGAAATCACAAAGGGTTTGGCATTCGCGTCAGACAGGAATGTATATCTCAAACACTCAAGCCAGCTTGAGGACTTGAGAAGTTATTGCCTGTGTTTGTACACACCTTAATCCATTCATCTTCTCTTTCCAATTCATTGTTTCCTGCCTGGACCGCCTCCTTGCTTCTCATTGGCTGGGAAGCTGAAGCGGTGGTGGCTCACTGATTGGCTGACGCCGGCTAAAGCCGCCGCACCCCCCCTCCAGCTGATGACATCAACCAATCAGCATCAAGCTGGCAGAGGGGTGGGAGCGGAAGTTTGAATTTGACAGTTCTGTTTTCTCTATATAAACTATGTTTTTGCCCTGTATGGTATGTCAACTCAGGCAAATGATTGCAGTTTGACATCCGCTCCGGCTGGAACAAAATAAACAACTCAGTGGCACTGTCTTCAGCTTTGGTGAGATTTATTTGGGGGAAATCAGGGAAAATCTATAAATGAGGGTCAGTAAATCTTGTAGGGCCTCCCAAGTAGTCATTTCTTATTCAAACAACTCTAAATTCAATATTGTCTGAATTGGAGAAATTGGTACAGGCATGTATAGGTTTTGTTCCTAACGTGTGTCTACCTCAGACTGGTGCTATATATTGTTTTCCCAAAATGAGTCACTGAAATGACTGGCCGTTATTTACAATGGCTATAAATAGCTCAGATTCAGCAAGCATTTCAACATGATAGGTATCACTGCACAACCCACTTGATAGTCGAGGCCTCAGGTTAACCACTAATTGTGAAGACAGGCGGTGTTTAGAATTGTCTAGTGAATCAAGACTCAATTTAGACATGATTTGCTGTGTAACATGGATAGGGATGAACGTTTTTACATTTGAACTTTATTCTCACAACATTTGGACAATGTGTTGTCAAAGGCTTTCATGGCCAGAATCACTGGGTTGCTGTGAGTTTTCTGGGCTGTATGACCATGTTCCAGAAGCATTCTCTCATGTTGTTTTTCCCACATCAACGGCAGGCATCCTCAGAAGTTGAAGGGTCTGTTGGAAACTAGGCAAGTGGGTTTTATATATCTGTGGATTGTCCAGAGTGGGAGAAAGAACTCTTGTCTGTTTGAGGCAGGTGTGAATGATGCAATTGGCCACTTTAATTAGCACAGAATGGCCTTGCAGCTTCAAAGCTTGGCTGCTTCCTGCCTGGGGGAATCATTTGTTGGCAGGTGTTAGCTGGCCCTGATTGTTTCCTGTCTGAAATTCCTCTGTTTTTTTGTGTGTTGTTCTCTATTTACTGTCCGGATTTTATAGTTTTTTTAATACTGGGAGTTAGTATTTTCGTGGTTTCCTCCTTTCTGTTGAAATTATTCACATGCTGATGTATTTTAATGGCTTCTGGAATGCTTGTGGAACATGGCCATATAGCCCGGAAAACTCACAGCAACCCAACATTTGGGCACATTTATATAATG
>JARBWK010004299.1:0-10636 GCA_030556195.1 Anolis apletophallus
TGGCGATCATGGGTCGCCTGATCCGGAGAAAAATCAGCAGGTCGTCTAGGTAGACCGCCAGGTAGCGGTCCAACAGGTCTCGGAAAATGTCATTCATGAAATGTTGGAAACAGGCAGGGGCGTTGCACAAACCGAATCCCATCACCAGGTATTCAAAACTGCCCCACTTGGTCTGGAAGGCCGTCTTCCATTCATCACCCTGGCGAATCCGGACAAGGTTGTAAGCCCCTCAGGTCCAGTTTAGTGAACACCTTAGCTTCCCCCGCATCCGCCCAAGAGCTCGGGGATCAAGGGCAGGGGATAGCGATTCCGGATCGTGATCTTGTTGAGTTCCCTGTAGTCATTGCACAGCCGCAACTCCCCGATTTCTTCTTGACGAAAAGAATCGGAGCCCCAGCCGGGATTGGGAGGGCCGAATGAACCCTTCCGCAGATTCTCATTCAGGAAATCTCGGAGAGCCTGTTGCTCTGGTTCCGAGAGAGGGTAGAGTCGTCCCCCGCGGGATCGGGGCCCCCGGTTGCAGTTCAATGGCACAGTCATAGGGCCGGTGGGGAGGCAAGCGTTCCGCCTCCTTCTCACTGAAGACATCCCAAAATCCGGCATACTTCTTGGGCAGGGTGGCCACATTCTCCACTTCTTGGGCCAGGCACGCCCGGGCCGTCATGCAGTGGCCCTGGCAATGGTCCGAAGAAAAATTAGCTGCCTTTTAGCCCAGGAGATCTGGGGGTCGTGGAGAGCGAGCCACACAATGCCCAGGACAATGGGGAAATCTGGGAGCTTGGTCACAAGGAAAGAAATGTCCTCTTTATGGGAGCTAGTCCACATCCTGGTAGGAGCCGTATACTGAGTTACAGCCCCTGTTTTCAGGACTCTCCCATCAATGGTTTGACGCCCTTAGGCTCTTGGAGATCGAGAAAATTTAATCCGGCAGACTTGGCATAGTCCGCATCGATGAAGTTGTTGGTCGCTCCCGAGTCAATCATGGCATGGACCATCATCGGCCCCTTCTCGGGCGACCACAAACTGACCATTACAAGGAACAATTGTCCAGTCTTGGGTTCAGGGGGGGTTAGCGACGGCGGCCGAGTGAGCGAACCCTCTTACACCCGGCCGGTCCCTTCCCCCGTCGCCTGAATGGCTTCTTCGGCCTCTGGGGCCTCTTCGGCCTTTGGGGCAACAAATTGTCAGTCAGTGCAAGTGTTTTAAGAGCAGTGTCATTTGGTTACACTAATGTATTCTGGTCAATAATTTAGTTGCTGTGTGTTCTTCTCTCATCTTCCATGCCAGCCCCATGTAGAGCACATTGCAGTAGCCTAATCAGGAAGTTACTAGTCCATTAGCTAAGATGGCCATGTTATCCTTGTCTAGAAGAGGCTCGAGCCCATGTGCAAGACCCACAGTCAATTTCAGCCCACCACGTCATTTTGTGTGCCCCATGAGAGCTTCAATGCCAGGGCAGCATACATTTATACAGTCTTATGAGCCTTTGAAGAAATCCATATGGTTGAAATAGCCCTTGGTGAAAATGAGTTTGATACATGGCCTATATGCCATCAGAAGTTGGTCTCAAGCAGACCAAACCACTTGCACATTGTGTTCATTTTTGTTTCTCAGCAATCCCTACTTTGCTAAACATTCATCTTTGTCTTGGAAAACTCAAAAGCTTGTTCTTTAGTTTGGAAAGTTGTTTGGAAAGATATTTGGAAAGTTGTTTTTGAGCAAGAATTCCTAGATTCCTTTAGCCATAATGACAGAGATTTGAAAAGTTATCACTGGACTAGAGTTTCCAGAATTCCATAATCACTATGGATTCTGGCTGCGAGATTCTGGGAGTGATTGTCCAAAAAGAAAAAGTCCCAGACACCAATAAACAGCTATAGCCCAGCAGAGGAATACCTCATTCATTAGTTTAACATTGGTCTTTGAGTTGGTTTTCTGAGTGATGCACAAACCACAGTGACATCAAAGATGGGAAGCTTACTTGACTACGCAGAATGAGCATTAGTGTGTCAGTCATCCAGCATGTAATTGTTGTAGCGTTGGGTGTTAAGCTGGCCGATAATGGAATTTAGTAACCGACACACAAAAATCCTTCTGGCTGACTATCAAAGGCAAATCTGGCTTCTGATGTGGCTTTGCTCTGCAGAATTGCTTCTTCTCCCAAGTCCTGGTTGAGTAATCATTCTGGGTTATGTTGACAATTGCTTGGAGGCAGAAAGTAAAGAAATGGGCTGCATGCAGGACACAGCAGTGAATGGGGAAAAACTATGTGGTGAAAAAAAAAAAAACCCATAGCGAGGCAATTCAGAAAAATAATTCCTATATTTATCTGCTCTCCTTGAGATGAGCTCATTACATGAAACTTAACATTACAATCAGAACAAACAGTAATTAAAATGACTGATGTATACATAAAACCAAACCAAGACCATCCTACCTACGTAAAATAAGCCTCAAGCAACATTTCCCCTGGTGATAGAAATGCTTCCAAAGTCAACAGCAAGGCTGCAATCGACTTCATTAAGTGGTGGTTTGGACCACCAGCAGCAGGGAATAATTTGGAAATTGGTGAAGAGTGTGTGACTTCTGATAGAGGGCAGTGAGGACCATAATCTGACAATGTGTATGACCTATGGTAACTATACTGAATTTTAATACAATGTATTAATCTTTAACCAATGTCCATTTCTGTATTTTATTCATATACAAGTTGAACATTTCTTGTCTGCAATTCCAAAACTGTAAGTACTCCAAAAACAATATTGTTTATCTGGGTGCCTGAGACAGTGACACTTTTGCTTTCTGATAGATGGTACAAAACTTGGTTTCATGCACAAAATTATTAAAAATATTGTGAATAAAATTACCTTCAGTCTAGTCATATAAGATGTATAGGAAATATAATGAATTTCATGCTATATGCCTGGTATCGATCACTTTAGTTGTCTCAAATGTTCTGACACAGGGTCACAACTGAGATCAAGGTTCAAACCGTCCTGTCAAAAGTGTTGATAAAAATAAATATACCATCCATATGGAGTTATAAAACTGCCAGGACACAAAGTATTTTTAAATATCAAAGTGCCATCCATATTGCTGCAATCCTGGGGCCTTGCAGACTGACTTTTGAAAAATGAACTTTTCTCTTTTCAGTTAGATCAAAACAGGGAAATGAGAAAAAGCGAAATAGGTAAGATGATAGACAGTAATCTTTTTGTGGCGGTCCACTGCAGGGGAGAGCTAGTATGGGACAATAGTTTGAAAATTGGACTACAGACCACGTTCAAATAACTCAGTGGTTCTCAACCTGTGAATCCCCAGGTGTTTTGGTCTACAACTCCCAGAAATCCCAGCTAGTTTGCCAGCTGTTGGGATTTCTGGGAGTTGAAGGCCAGAATGTCTAGGAACCCACAGGCTGAGAACCACTGAAATAACTGCTCAGCTATGGAAACCCACTAGGTAACCTTAAGCCAGTGGTTCTCAATCTGTGGGTCCCTAAATATTTTGACCTTCAACTCCCAGAAATCCCAACAGCTGGTAAATTGGCTGGGATTTTTGGGAGTTGGGCAAAACACCTGGGAACCAACAGGTTGAGAACCACTGTTTAGGCAGTCACACTCTCTCAAGCTCAAAGGAAGGCAAAGACAAACCTGAACAAACCTTGCCAAGAAAATGCCATGACAAGTTCAACTGAAGATCACTATCTATCATAAGTCACTTGAAGGTACACAACAACAACTCTATGTGTGAGCAATGATGAGAGGTATATTTTACCCCTACATGATTTGAGGGTGAGAAATCCAATGCCAATCCCCCATACCATCAAGGAGCTACATGAGATATTTTTCAATTTTTAGGAGTCCCAGGCCATTTTAGGCTGAGGACCAAGCTTTTATTTTTTTTAAAAGGAATTTCAGGGTGCTTCAAAATGTGATCAAAATGCTCTCATGACCCCTAAAGATCATGCTTTGGGCCACTTCGGGAAATGCATAAGACCACCATAGTATCACCACCCAGTGAACACTAAACTGTAGACAATTGATACTTGGGCAGGTCCACTACAGGACATTTTACCAGAGGAATGTCAATTGTGGCTTTTGCCTCGAGACACCTTTTTAAAAAAGTTATTTTGCTCAGTCTAACAGAGACTGAGTAATAATGGAAGACCAAAGTCCAGCTGACTATGAGTCACACCAGACCCCTTCATTATCAGGGACAAAATATATTTTTAAAGTTGAATTACATCACACGTCTTTGTGGGTGAAACTATAGGCAGAGTCTGTAGCCCAGACTTAACAGTAAACTCTTCGTGTGATGCTTACATTTGTGGTTTCCCAGGAAAGGGAAACTGCATTTTTAATATATGATGATATAAAATCTTGCCATGATAATCAACCACTTCTTTCTTAGCAGGAGAAGATTTTCAAGAGAAAGAAAATCATTTCATTACACACTGAGACACAAAGTCTGGAAAACAAAGCCATTTGACTTAATGCAACAGAACATTTTGTGAGAGAATCCAATCCATCTAAGTATAAACCTATGGCCAACAGTGTTGTTTAAAATGTTTTATCTGTTTTAATTCATTTGTTTTAGTAACTGTACATGTTTAATTCCACTATTTACCTTTGTATATTTTATTTGTATTGCTTTTTAAGTGTGATCTGCTTTAGGTCTCAATCCTGAGAAAAAACAAGGGCTATACAAATTATCTTCATTATCAACCAATGGGTGAACAATTGAACTTCACTCAAGACCCCTCACATAATAACAAATATTTTCATAATACTGTTGCTAAACAAAGATAACAATTATTTCAAATTTCTGAAAGCCCTGAACAATTTGATACCCTATGTCCAGCATAAAAGGTACATTTTAGCAAGTGCTGCAGACACTTCCGTTCCCAAAATGGCATGGTGCTTTTTTTTTTAATAAAAAAAAATGTTCCAATTCTCATATTTGGTTGGTATCACATTATAGATTTCACACGGATCAATGGGCCATAGGAGGACAAAGGAGCACAGAGGTTATTGTTTTTGTCCTCACATATATTGCTTTGGCAGGGTGATGGGATACATGTCAGGACTTCTAGTAAAAATCTCAAAGTCTGAGCCTCTGTTCAAAAAAATAGAGGGAGTCTTGCATACGTCATGATCCTAGACCAGTGTTTTTCAACCTTTTTTGAGCCGCGACACATTTTTTACATTTACAAAATTCTGGGGCACACCACCAATCAAAATGACACAAAATGACACTCTAACTGTAGCAACCCAGCCTCCATTCTGGCCAGGGGGCCGTCCCGGGGGGGGGGGGTGCCAATTGCTTTGGACCCGATTGCTGTAGATACAGGTGAAGCGGATGATGGGGCTGCTGGGCCCGCATCTGCAACAGATAGTCTGCAGTGGGATGACACCTGGCCGGAGGCTTATTCGGACGGAGAAGGTCAGGATGACTCAGATTCTGATAGTTATGAGAGACCGGGAGGAATCGGTTCCCAGGAACGCATCTGGGAACCTGCGGGGATGAGTTGATGGAAACAGAAGGGGAGGCAGGTTCTCAGAGAGATAGTGAGCCAGCTGCGGACTGGCCTGAAGGGGGCTTTGATCGTAGGAGAAGCATTGAGTCTCATCGTAATGAATGGAGACGAAGCCTAGAGCGGCGATGGGTTCCCAAAGGGGGGGATTAAGTATACGGTCCCTGGGAACAATTCCTCAGTTGGTCGGCCACTTCTGATCTGAAGGGAGTGTAGCGACCGTGTTCCTGGAAGCCATAGTCTGGCTGCCTTGCCAAGTACCTTGCCTAGGACCTTGTATCCTCATGGACTTTGTTTGCTGTGTTTCCACGGATTACCTTGCATTTTAGTTTCAGGCTTTTTGCCTTTTGAGCTCCACTTGTTTTACTTTGGATTTTTGGACAATTTCCTAATTGGACAATTTACCTATTTCACCTTTTCTTTATTATTCAATAAACAGTTAACTGATCATTGTCTCTGTGTGTGTGCTTAAGGGGCCGGGCCAGGACCCAGCATTGTGACACTAACTTACTATATTGTACTATACCATTATACTGTGATATTATTAGTACTATTACAAGTAATATAAAATACATAATTTCAATATTGTATTTTTTAAAAAAGTGTTATCTTGTATTACATTATAATAATATAAATATTATAGGTACATACAATATATTATCAGTAAAGCACAGGAGTTAATCCTGACTGTTATCATTACTCATAGTCAATAATGATATACACCATGACTATGACAAATACTGATAATATAACAATATAATAGCATATACTAAGGGAAAATAATAATATTAACACATAGTTCATAATAATAATAATAATAATAATATAGCCCATGAGGCTCCTTCCACGTCACATCGCAATGTCAAAGGACCAAGGTTTTGGAGAACAAGTCCTATGAGGAGTGGCTTAAAGAGCTGGGCATGTTGAGCCTGAAGAAGAGAAGGCTGAAAGGAGACATGATGAGAGTCATACATAAATACATGAGAGGAAGCCATAGGGAGGAGGGAGGGAGCTTCCTTTCTGCTGCCCTGGAGAGGAGGACGCGATGGAACCATGGCTTCAAAATACAGGAAAGGAGATTCCACCTGAACATGAGGGAGAACTTCCTGACTGTGACAGCTGTTCAGCAGTGGAACTCTCTGCCCCAGAGGGAGTGTGGTGGAGGCTCCTTCTTTCGATACTTTTAAACAGAGGCTGGATAGCCATCTGTCAGGGGTGCTTTGAACACAGGTTTCCTGCTTATTGGCTGAATGAGGGTTGGGCTGGGAGAAGGCCCAAATAAAATACACACATTTCAATATTTGGTTACATGACCAAATACAAACTCACCAAAATGTAATGAATCATGGACATCACAAAATGTGGGTGGATTCCACCGAATCAAGGGTGACCCAAAGGTAGGTCTGCTGTAAACCCAGGGGCTTATGTACTCAGAGCAGAAAGGCAGGGAAAGGAACAGGCATACCCAATCCAATTGGGAGAGAGTGAATTGAATTTAGGTAATTAAGGTTTGTATGTTTAATACCTTGTTGAGGCCAGCAGGTGTCTCACTGGAGAGGAGAATGATCTATTTGTATTCAGCCCTGATGAGTGCTGTGTGGATGTCCCCATACTCCCGAGTATACACTTTCTCTAGGCCCATGCAAGTAAAGGAGTCACAGGGATGTTTATATTCCAGAAAATGTTTATACAGAATGGAGTCGGTGGCCCCATTCTTGATCTTAGACCTGTGCTCAATCATTCTCGTCCGTAATTGGCAGCCAGTCTGGCCCACATAAACATGCCACACAGGTAAACCAGGGCATAAATTAAATTGGAGGTGGCACACGTAAAGAAACAATGAATGTCAAATGTTCTGGCCTTACGTCTATTCTGGATGGTGAGGGATGTGTTGACCTATTTGCAGATACTGCATGACCCACAGATTTTTGTGCCGAGTTTGAAAGCACTATTGAGATGTATCTTCCTCTGGTGGTTGGAGTGTACCAGGATGTCTCTAATGGATATGGTCTTCTTGTGTGCCACCATAGGTGGAACTTCAAGGCCTGGGATTCCTGCCACTAATGGCCAATACTTTTTGACTACATTTTGTACAGTGAGAATGTGGGGTGTATGTTAAAGGCCACACCAATCTAGTGGTGTTTCTGGACTTGCTTGTAGGCCGGAGTAGGGTGTCTCTCGAAACCTGTCTAACTTTGGTAAGAGCTTGATTGACTGTTGTCTGTGTATATCCTCTTTCAGCCAGGTCTGTGACTAGTCTGTTGGCCGCACTCTCAAAGTCCTGATGATAAGGGAAGTTGCGTTTAATGTGCAGTAACTGGGAATAAGGTAAGTTATTCCTTAAGGACTCTGTGGTAACTTTGGAAGTGTAAAAGAGAATTCCTGTCAGTCAGTTTTTTGGAAGTGCTGACCTTGATGGCCCCCTCATGTACAAAAACGTTTACATCTAAGAAATGTACAGTACACTACTGATGTTGGAATCAAATGAAAACTTGATAGAGGTGTGCCATTCATTAAGCCATCTGGCAAATGCATCCAGGTTAGTGTCCCCCTGGGGGATCAAGAAAACATCATCTATATACCTCCAATATTACTTAATCTGTTGGGCCATCGGGTTGGAGGTACTGGGGGATAAGTGTATGTTCTCCAATTGTGACATGAAGAGGTTAGCCACTGACGGAGCCACGGCCGAGCCCATCGTGACCCACTAGTCTGTATGTAGAATTCGTCCTCAAAGGCGAAATAGTTGTAGTCAAATACACAATCAAAGCATCTCCAATAGGATATGCGTGGGTGGTAATCTGGGATTGGGTCTGGAGTCAAGTGTGTCAGATATGTTTCTGGCTTCCTCTAGTGGAATGTTGGTGTACAGGAAAGATACATCCGCTGTAGCTAGAATATCGCCAGTCTGGACCTGGAAATTTTCAATTTTGGAAATAAAATCCATGGTGTCTCTCAAATAATATGTAGTGGCTATCATTGTCATCATCGTCTACAATGTCAGCACGTCATCAACGTGGGACGTCCGCGTCATCTCTCCGCACATCATTTACTTGCTACGTCACTCACGGAGGACGCGGCAGAGGTGCGCTCCCGTCCTCGCCGCCAGAGGAATCAACCCCACGGCCCAAGAACGCCCCCAGCACCTCAAGGGCCTGCTACCAGCTTTGACTTTTCTTGGTGTCCATTTGGCAGGACCTGGATCTACATCTACGCCATTGCAGGGGCTCTATTCGAGATGGTATTGGGTCTCCGTACCCACCTACAGGGTTCTTTCCATTTTTAGTATTTTCTCATTGTTTGTTTTAGGTGCCGCGTACACTGTACCTTTCTATTCGAGTGGGTGCATATGTTATACTTCCATGTGTCATATAATTGTATATAGGGACTAGGGATGGCTTTGCCACTTCCTTTGTGACCTAGCTCAGTGGAACATCACTCCCTTGAACAGCTATAGGGGCCACCCATGCCCTGTGGTAGTGGCACCTGGCTCGGTGGGTTATAGTAGCCGTTTATAGCATATTTTGCATATCAGACTACCGATGTGATTTCTATATTTATTGATTTTTATTGTTTAGTTCAGGTTTGTGTGTGTTATTGTGCTCTGGGAGAAGGCCCACCAGACAGGGGTCTCTCTCTTCCAACTGTTCTAGGGTCCTGTGGTTCTTTGTGGTCGTGGTCCTTCTTTCCCCCCCCCGCCGAGCCACGCAAAGCCCCGCCCCCACCAGGCCTTCTCAAGGCGGAAACATGGAGCCCTCCCTCCTTCTCCTCAGCCACACTCACCGCTGAAGGAAGGAAGGAAGCCCCGGCTGCTCTGCTTTGATACTAGCGGCGGGTATGGCCAAGTGGGCCCCGGCCTCCCCTCCTTCGTTCCGGCCTTCGCTTTCCTCTCACCCAAGCAGACCACCGTCACTGCCGCTGCCGTGGTTAGACACATATCCCGGACCCGAACCATTTAGGGCTTTATAGGTAACAACCAGTACTTTGTCATTAACCCAGAAGCAAACCAGTGGAGCTGCCACAACCTGGGAGTGGTTCTCTCCCTGTACGGAACCTCTGTTAGTAACTTGGCTGCTAATCTTTGAACTAGCTGTAACGACTCTCCAACACTCGGTAAGGATCACGCGTAGATTGAAGCACGGTCCAACACGATTTTATTGCAGGTACGACACATGTGAAGCTAAAGCACGCCCCGCCACCCAAACACACCTTATATACCCTAAGCCCCCTCCCATCGCCCATGCAATGTCCAAGCAGGGTTGCACCATATCCGAGTGAGTCAGCATATCCCACAGTCCGAAGGGATGTGACCTCATGGGTCCATGAATCAGCATTATGAGTCCAATTGTCCAATGTCCAGGCTCGGAGGAGTTTGCCTCACTTCCCTCCGCAGCCCCGCATACACCTGGAAGTTACGTCACTCCCATCTGACTCAGCACAGTCTCTATGTAACTGGAGCCAAGGTCACCAAAGAACTGGGGCAAAGGTCGGTGCAATCTCATGGCAGGCTGGGAACCTGAACTTCTCCTAAGCTCAAGTCTCCCAGTCCTGACATAACGGTCTCCTCCACCACGTCCTCCCCTGGAAAACAACACATCATTCAATCCGGAGGAGGAAAGGGCCCCACATACTTCTTCAAGAGACTACAATGAAACGTGGGGTGAACCTTCCCTAAACTCTTGGGCAACAGAAGGGTATACGAGACCTTATTCACCGCTTCCTCAATTCTAAAAGGCCCAATATATTTCGGACTTAACTTTTTGGATGGATACCCCAATTTTAAATTCTGCGTGGACAGCCATACTAGATCTCCTTCGCTATACTCTCCCCTTCTTGCCTCTTCCGGTCTCCAAACAACTTGTAAGAACGCTGCGCCTTTCCCAAAGCCTCCGCCACTTCCTTCCAGTCCTCTCGGGCTCGTATCTTCCATTCCACCCTCTCCTCCCCTCCCAACTCCAACAGCTGGGGCAAAGGAGCCACCTCCTGACCATAGACTACCTCAAAGGGAGACTTCCCGGTGGAAGAATGCACAGAGCTGTTATAAGCCATTTCAGCATAAGGCAATAGATCGGACCAGTTATTTTGCTCCTTGTTGCTGAAAAT
>JARBWK010004300.1:0-10635 GCA_030556195.1 Anolis apletophallus
GGATGAAGCAGTACAAAAATGTGCTATGGAAAACCTTAATGCTAAAATGGAAAGAACTGCGTGATGAGTGGAGAGTTTAGCCCCTCCGTTGCTGGCACGGAGCCCGGAAGCTAAATGTTTCAAGTTGAGGACACAAGAGACTTAGCACCGATAACTGTACTGTGAGAAAGACTAACACAAGAAATGACTATTGTTCTCATGTATAGGTGGAACTTTGAGATGTGATGCAAATGGAAATGCAATGTTTATTGGATTAATGAGATGTCATGTAACACCAGAAAGCACCAGCCAATCATGATTGTTTTTATCCATGAAGAAGGGGTGGGCTTAATTGAAAAGCCTCCATTGGGGTATAAATGTCTTTGTATTGAGAGTGACGGGGTCTTTTGCCCCTGATTGCAGCGTGTTCTGCTGGCAGAAGCCCACCAGCTGGTGCCAGAAATAAACCTGTTTGATTTTCACCTACTTCACAGTTGTCGAGTTTTCCCCCTCATCCTTGTACCCGCGCGTTCAGGTAGCTTGATAAAGTTAACTTTGATACCGGAGTTCCATAACTCCTTGATTTGGCTGCTTCACTGTTAAATCAATTAAATCAAATTCAGTTTAACGGAACTTGCTCAATCTGCTCATTCTATGAATGGTTCAACTCTAGTTCTGGCGATTCAGTTCTACATTCTTAGATAACATATTTGTCAGTGCCCTCAATGTGCTACTTTACTCACTGTTGTTGTTCATTCGTTCAGTCGCTTTCGACTCTTGGTGACCTCATGGACCATCACACGCCAGAGCGCCCTGTCGGTCGTCACCACCACAAGCTCCTTCAGAGTCAAGCCAGTCACTTCAAAGATACCATCCATCCATCTTGCTCTTGGTTGGCCCCTCTTCTTTTTCCTTCCATTTTCCCCAGTATAATTGTATTCTCTAAGCTTTCCTTTCTTCTCATGATGTGGCCAAAGTACTTCATCTTTGCCTGTAATATCCTTCCCTCCAATTGAGCAGTCGGGCTTTATTTCCTGAAGTATGGACTGGTTGGATCTTCTCGCGGTCCAAGGCACTCCAACACCACAGTTTATTATTTATTTATTTATTTACTTACATTATTTACATACCACCTTTCTCACCCCTGGGGGGACGCAAAGTTCAAAAGTATCTATCTTCCTTCACTCAGCCTTCCCTAAGGTCCAGCTCTCACATCCATAGGTTACTATGGGGAATACCATTGGTTTGACTATGTGGATCTTTGCTAACTACTGTTGTAGAATAAACCCTTATGCACTCCCTGTTATAGCAGGGAACAGCAAGCAGGCATGGTGGCAGACACAACATCTGCTGCATGAACTCAGTATTCAGGAGACAGGTGTTACAGAGCAACCACTGTAAAACTGCATGAATTAATGAATAGTTGGACATTCTGCAGTAGGATTAGTATCATTGGCTAGATAAAATTTTCAACTTTGAGCTAAATGTATTTTACTCAGTTGGGATAATGCAATGCTGAGTATGAAAACATTTTATATATCATAAAATTTTGCAGGCACTAGCTGAATCCTAAACTATTTGCACCCTAAACACCATCCAGTAAATGTACAGTATATGATATGAGAGCAACTGAATCTCATAAGGCATTTGATGTTAATAATTATTTCGATTTTAATGTTTGTATGTTTTTCAGGCTTAAACTGTATTGTATTGCTTTTATTGTAAGGTGCTTTGAGTCTCTCTTTTTTTGGAGACAAAAAGCAAAATACTAATAATAATTTGCTGGAGCAAATAATGAATATATGCAGAAGACTGCTTCCTCTCCATCAAGTTAAAAGATATAATTCATCGAATAATAGAAAAATTAAATTTATTTATTTATTTGCCATGTTTCTATACCGCCTCTCTCAGCCCGAAGGCGACTCGAGGCGGTGAACAAGCGGCAACAAGTGCCCATATACAATACATCACAAGATAAAAACAGTCATATAAAAACATATAAAATTAATAGTTAAAAACTACAAAATACAAGTGGGTTTGATCAAGACTAGTATGCTCTTATAGCATAACTACGCCTGGTTACAATTTCTGTTAAGTCAAACATATGTTTCATGCAAGGACTACTTCTATGATGCCTGCAATACTTATAAAACTCCGGGACGTGGCAGGATTGTATTTTTTCATGACGCTGACTCTAAGCTTCTGAAATAACACTTGAAATTAATTTTTCATCGGTCTAGCAGCAATTAAATGCACTTTGATCATTGCAACTCTCATTTTTAAAAAGCACAGTAAGACACACTGTAGCACTTAAAACTGGAGAGGAAGTTTAGTCTCACACACAGCGGGAATGTCCTGGCCATTTCCTTATCATGTAGATCAAGTGACAATCAAACATCTCCTGCGAGAAAAGTAACCAAATACCCACAACTAATGCGGCTAGCTAGATGTTTCTTGATGACAGTGCATATTCATGTCAGAATTAGCTTTATGACTTCATGTTTTATTTTGCTGCCATTTCTGCTAGATCATCATGTTTCTTAGTAGTTGAAAACACACTTTCTTCTTAGAAAGTCTGTTAGTAATCTGCGTGTCTATGGATGTTTGCAACCACGCGCAATCCATTTAAAAACAGATGGCAACAAGACATTCCCTTGGGGCCAGCTTCCAGGTTTTCCCTTACACCGTGTCATTCAGTTTTAAGATTTGATACTGCAGCAGTTATAACGGGGAATGTAGAGTATTTTACCAAGACATTTTTTTAAACTTTAAGGATTGGAAAATTTGATAAAAGGGATACAATAATGTGTAAGTTGAGCAGATAATGACATCTTATGGAAATAGACACATTTTAATATTCTTAGATTTTATACAGATTTTAACTGCTAAATGTATTACTTGCCTGACTTCATTATCTTGCTAAAGTTGTTTTTATTTATTTTAATATATTTATTTTAACTGTTAATTTTAATTGTTTGTTTTGCTTTCCTATTTTTGTTTAATTTGCTTATTTTGATACTGTACATGACATTGAATATTTGTCAATTTTTGAAAGCAGCCCTGAGTCCCTTTTGGGGAGAGAAGGCTGGTTAGAAATATTTTATTATTATTAAAAATAATTTTGGAGCACTTGCATTTTTAAAAAAAAAGATACCTTTGTAAGAAAAACAGAGACATTTACTTGGTCTTTTTTGAAACTTATTATTTTATTTATGAATTGAATGAAATCGTAGTTTGCTTGCTTTATTTTATTTTCACACCATGTTCCAAACAGCATTTTCTGGCAAAGTTTGCTGAACAATCAAAAGTTATAAAGTTTGCATCTTAGTCTAAGTGTAAACATCATGTTTGACCAAAATTGATTCAAGGTGCAGTTTAGAGAAAAAAATCCAAGTGTTCCTTTGGGAAGTATCGAGAGCTGTAAAGTTTATTCACAGGCCTGGGTAAACTTGGACCTCCAGGTGTTTTGAATTTTACTATTCCTAACAGCAGGTAGGCTGTTAGGAATTGTGGAGTTGGAGTCCCAAACACCTGGAGTGCCCAAGTTTGCCTAGGCCTGATCTACTATAGAACAGGCCTGGGCAAACTTCGGCCCTCCAGGTGTTTTGGACTCCAACTCCCCACATTCCTAACAGCCAATAGGCTGTTAGGAATTGCGGAGTTGGAGTCCAAAACACCTGAGGGCCAAAGTTTGCCCAGGCCTGCTATAGAACCATGGCTTATGCTACCAACACCTTTCTTTCAGTCCAAAGTACAAGAACTGCATTGTCAAAGGCTTTCATGGCCAGAATCGCTGGGTTGCTGTGAGTTTTCAAGGTTGTATGGCAATGTTTTAGAAGCATTTTCTCCTGACGTTTCACCCACATCTATGACAGGCATCCTCAGAGGTTGTGAGGTTTATTGTAAACTAGGCAAGTGGTTTTTATATATCTGTTGAGTGTCTAGGTTGGGAGAAAGAACTCGTCTGCTGGAAGTGTGAATTGTTGCAATTGGCCACCTTGATTAGCACTGAATGGCCTTGCAGCTTCAAAGCCTGGCTGCTTCCATGGCAGTCTCAAATTATTCCCTATCAAGTCAATCCAAGCCAGCTCAAATTGTCATAAGGTGTGTGTCCTTCATGTTGCTTGTTGATTTATGCTGATCTCATGAATTTCATACAGGCTTTCTTAGGCAAGGAATACTGAGATGTTGTTTTGCCAGTCATGAGACAAATATTCCTTTGAAATGAATGGAATATTTTTGTTCCATTGCTTTAAATGAGAAGTATGGAACTTGTGCATGTTCCTTGAAGTTGCCTATTGATTTGTGATGACTCTATGAATGTCAAGTTTTCCTTAGAAAACTAATACTCAGAGGTGGTTTTGCAGTTTCTTCTTCTGAAATATAGCCTACAGCAAGTGTGACTGTTGCAATTGGCCAGCTTGATTAGCATTTAATAACCTGCCTGCTTCCTGCCTGGGGGAATCCTTTGTTGGGAAGTGTTAGCTGTCCCTGATTTTTTCCTGTCTGGAATTCTCCTGTTTTTTCTGTATAGGTCTTTATTTACTGTCCTGGTTTTTTTGGAGTTTTTTTAAAAAATATATATAGTGGTAACCAAATTTTGTGCATTTTAATCAAGTTCTCCTCCTTTTGTTGAAATTGTCCACAGGCTTGTGGATTTCTGTGTTGTTTGGCACGGTCGTTGTTGGAATAATAGAATCCTATCTGGTCCAACCCCTTGTATCACAAAGTAGGACACCATCAAAACAGATAGCCACCCTGCTAAAAATCCGACTGGATGGCCCTTGGGGTCTCTTTCCACTCTAGGAGTCTGGTTATTATGGGATTTTTAACTGAGGCTGAATGGCCATCTGTCGAGAGGGATCAGGTAGTATCCCTAAATAAAGGGTGAGCTTTGAGGGGGAGGGGGAAGGAGGGGGGAAGGGAAGGAGGGGGCAGGGGGAGGGGAGAGGAGGGAGAGAGAGGGGTGAGGGGAAGGAGGAGGGGGAGGTGGGGGAGGGGAGGGGGAGAGGAGGGGTGAGGGGAAGGAAGGAGGGGTGAGGGGAAGGAGGGGAGGGGGAGGGGGGGGAGAGGAGGGGTGAGGGGGAAGGAGGGGGAGGGGAGAGGAGCGGTGAGGGGGGAAGGAGGGGAGGGGAGAGGAGGGGTGAGGGGAAGGAGGGGGAGGTGGGGGAGGGGAGGGGGAGAAGAGGGGTGAGGGGGAAGGAGGGAGGGGGAGGTGGGGGAGGGAGAAGGAGGGGAGGGGGAGGTGGGGGGAGGGAGAAGGAGGGGAGGGGGAGAGGAGAGGGGGAGGAGGGGGGGAGGGGGAGAGGAGGGGTGAGGGGGAAGGAGGGGAGGGGGAGGTGCGGGGAGAGGAGGGAGGGGGAGGGGGTGGGGAGAGGGGGGGGGGGGGGGGGGAAGGAGGGAGGGGGAGGTGGGGGAGGGAAGGGGTGAGGGGAAGGAGGGGGGGGAGGTGTGGGGAGGGGAAGGGGAGGAGGGGTGAGGGGGAAGGAGGGGAGGGGGAGGAGGGGAGGTGGGGGAGGGTGAAGGAGGGAGGGGGGGAGGAGGGGTGAGGGGGAAGGAGGGGAGGGGTGGTGGGGGAGGGGAGGTGGGGGAGAGGAGGGGAGGGGGAGGGGGGAAGGTGGGGGAGAGGAGGGAGGAGGGGGGGGGGGGGTGGGAGGGGGGGGGGGGAGGGGGAGGTGGGGGAGGAGAGGGGGGAGGGAGGGGAGGGGGAGGAGGGGTGAGGGGGAAGGAGGGGGGAGGTGGGGAGAGGTGGGGGAGGGAAGGGGAGAGGAGGGGTGAGGGTGAAGGAGGGGGGGAGGAGGGAGGGGGAGGGAGAGAGAGGAGGGGTGAGGGGGAAGGAGGGGAGGGAGGTGGGGAGGGAGGAGGGGAGGGGAGAGGAGGGGTGAGGGGGAAGGATGGGAGGGAGAGGAGGGGTGAGGGGGAAGGAGGGGGGGGAGGGGAGGGGGAGAGGAGGGGTGAGGGGGAAGGAGGGGAGGGGGAGAGAAGGGGGAGGTGGGGGGAGAGGAGGGAGGGGAGAGGAGGGGAGGGGGAGAGGAGGGGGGGGAAGGCGGGAGGGGGGTGGGGGAGGAGAAGGAGGGGGAGGGAGAGGAAGGAGGGGAGAGGAGGGAGGGGGGAGGGGGAGAGGAGGGGAGGGGTGAGGGGGAAGGAGAGGAGGGGTGGTGGGGGGGAGAGGAGGGGTGAGGGGGGGGAGGGGGGAAGGAGGGGTGGGGGAGGGAGGGGGAGAGGAGGGGGTGAGGGGGGGGAGGGGTGGTGGGGGAGGGAGGGGAGAGGAGGGGAGGTGGGGGAGGAGCGGAGGGGGAGGGGTGAGGAGGGGGAAGGGGGAAGGAGGGGAGGGGGAGAGGAGGAGGGGGAGGGAGGGGGAAGGGGGAAGGCGGGAGGGGAGGAGGGGGGGTGGGGGAGGAGGAGGTGGGGGGGGGGGGGGGGGGGGGAGGGGGGGAGGGGAAGGAGGGAGGGGGAGAGGAGGGGAGGGGAGGCGGGGAGAGGAGGGGAGGGGAGAGGTGAGGGGGGGAGGGGGGTGGGGAGGGAGAAGGGGGAGGGGAGAGGAAGGTGGGGAGAGGAGGAGGGGGGAGAGGAGGGAGGGGAGGGGGGAAGGAGAGGAGGGTGGTGGGGGAGAGGAGGGGTGAGGGGGAAGGAGGGGGGGGGGAGTGGTGGGGAGGGAGGGGAGAGGAGGGGGTGAGGGGGAAGGAGGGGAGGTGGAGGTGGGAGGGAGGGCCTGTAAAGCGGGTTTTGGTACTTTCCGTGTAAAAAGTAGTCAGAGAGTGATGCTGCATACTTGTTTAGCTTTAAAAAGTGGGTTCTGGTGCCAAAGAATCAGTTAAGCCCTCCCCTTCTTCATGGATAAAAACAATCATAATTGGCTGGTGATTACTGTTGTTACATGACATTTCATTAATCCAATAAACATTACATTTCCATTCGCATCACATCTCAAAAGTTACACCTCTAAATGAGAACAATAGTCATTTACGTTAGTCTTTCTCACAGTACAGTATCAGTGCTAAGTCTTCTGATGTTCCCAAGCTGAAACATTGACTTCCAGGCTCCGTGCCAGCAACGGAGGGGTCAGACTCTCTGTCATGCGCAGTGCTTTCTATATTCGCATTAAGTTCTCCCATAGCACAATCTGTACTGTTTCACCCATCTAGCCTATGTTATCTCAAGTTAGGCACAGGGTGTTTTTAAAGAGCATCAATCACAGTGTTATTTTCACGTTGCAAGTGCCTGCCTGATTCTTTGGCACCAGAACCCACTTTTTAAAGCTAAACAAGTATGCAGCATCACTCTCTGACTACTTTTACACGGAAAGTACCAAAACCGCTTTACAGGCCTCCCTCCCACCTCCACCTCCCCTCCTCCCCCCTCACCCTCCTCTCTCCCCTCCCCTCCCCCCCCTCCCCTTCCCCTCCTCCTTCCCCTCACCCCTCCTCTCCCCACCACCCTCCTCACCTTCCCCTCCCCTCCCCCCCTCCCCCTCCCTCCTCTCCCCCCACCTTCCCTCCCCCCCCCCTCCTTCTCCCTCCCACCCCCTCCCGCCTTCCCCTCACCTCTCCCCTCCCCTCCCCCCCCCTCCCCTCCCTCCCCTCCCCTCCCCCTCCTTCCCCTCCTCCTCTCCCCCTCCCCCCCCCCTCCCCCACCTCCTCCTTCCCCCCCCCCACCTCCCCTCCCCCGCCTTCCCCTTCCCCTCCTCCCCTCCTCCTCCCCTCCTCCCCTCCCTCCCTCCTTCCCCTTCCCCTCCTCCCACCCCCCCCCTCCGCTCCTCTCCCCACCTCCCTCCTCTCTCCCCTCCCCTCCCCCACCACCCCCTCCCCTCCCCCTCACCCCTCCTCTCCCCTCCCTCCCCACCCCTCCTTCCCCCCCTCCTTCCCTCACCCTCCTCCCCCCCACCACCCCTCCTCTCTTCCCCCTCACCCCTCCCTCCTCTCCCCTCCCCCCTCCCTCCTCTCCCCCCACCTTCCTCTCCCCTCCCCTCCTTCTCCCTCCCCCACCCCTCCCCCGCCTTCCCCCTCACCCCTCCTCCCCCGCCCCCCCCCCCCCCCCCCCCCCCCCCCCCCCCCCCCCCCCCCCCCTCCTCCCCCCCCCCCCCCCCCTCCCCCCCCCCCCCCCCCCCCCCCCCCCCCCCCCCCCCCCCCCCCCCCCCCCCCCCCCCCCCTCCCCCCCTCCCCCCCCCCCCCCCCCTCCCCCACCCCCCCCCCCCTCCCCCCCCCCTCCCCCCCTCCCTCCCTCCCCCCCCTCCCCTCCCCTCCCCCCCTCCCCCCCCCCCGTCCCCTGCCCCCCTTCCCCCCCCACCTCCCCCCCTCCTTCCCCCCTCCCCCTCCCCCTCCCCCCCCACCTCCCCCCCCCCCCCCCTCCTCTCCCCCACCTCCCCCCCCCCCCCCTCCTTCCCCCCCTCACCCCTCCTCTCCCCCCCCTCCCCCACCTCCCCTCTCTCCTCTCCCCTCCCTCCTTCTCCCTCCCCCCCTCCCCCTCCTCCCTCCTCCCCACCTCCCCCCTCCTTCCCCCCTCCCCTCTTCTCCCCTCCTCCCCCACCTCCCTCCTTCCCCTCACCCCTCTCTCCCCCCCCCTTCCCTCACCGCTCCTCTCCCCCTCCCTCCTCTCCCTCACCCCTCCTCTCTCCCCTCCTCCCCCTCCCCCTTCCCCCCTCCCCCTCCCTTCCTTCCCCTCACCCTCCTCTCCCCCTCCCCTCCCCCCACCTCCCCTCCTCCTTCCCCTCACCCCTCCTCTCTCCTCCTCTCCCCTCCCCCCCCCCCTCCTTCCCCCCCCCCTCCCCCTCCCCCTCAAAGCTCACCCTTTATTTAGGGATACTACCCGATCCCTCCCGACAGATGGCCATTCAGCCTCAGTTAAAAATCCATAATAACCAGACTCCTAGAGTGGAAAGAGGCCCCAAGGGCCATCCAGTCGGATTTTTAGCAGGGTGGCTATCTGTTTTGATGGTGTCCTACTTTTGTGATACAAGGGGTTGGACCAGATAGGATTCTATTATTCCAACAACGACCGTGCAAACAACACAGAAATCCACAAGCCTGTGGACAATTTCAACAAAAAAGGAGGAAAGCTTGATTAAAATGCACAAAATTTGGTTACCACTATATATATTTTTAAAAAAACTCCAAAAAAAACAGGACAGTAAATAAAGACCTATACAGAAAAAACAGGAGAATTCCAGACAGGAAAAAATCAGGGACAGCTAACACTTCCCAACAAAGGATTCCCCCAGGCAAGAAGCAGGCAGGTTATTAAATGCTAATCAAGCTGGCCAATTGCAACAGTCACACTTGCTGTAGGCTATATTTCAGAAGAAGAAACTGCAAAACCACCTCTGAGTATTAGTTTTCTAAGGAAAACTTGACATTCATAGAGTCATCACAAATCAATAGGCAACTTCAAGGAACATGCACAAGTTCCATACTTCTCATTTAAAGCAATGGAACAAAAAATATTCCATTCATTTCAAAGGAATATTTGTCTCATGACTGGCAAAACAACATCTCAGTATTCCTTGCAAGAAAGCCTGTATGAAATTCATGAGATCAGCATAAATCAACAAGCAACATGAAGGACACACACACCTTATGACAATTTGAGCTGGCTTGGATTGACTTGATAGGGAATAATTTGAGACTGCCATGGAAGCAGCCAGGCTTTGAAGCTGCAAGGCCATTCAGTGCTAATCAAGGTGGCCAATTGCAACAATTCACACTTCCAGCAGACAAAGAGTTCTTTTCTCCCAACCTAGACACTCAACAGATATGTAAAACCACTTGCCTAGTTTACAATAAACCTCACAACCTCTGAGGGATGCCTGTCATAGATGTGGGTGAAACGTCAGGAGAAAATGCTTCTAAAACATTGCCATACAACCTGGAAAACTCACAGCAACCCAGCGATTCTGGCCATGAAAGCCTTTTGACAATGCAGTTCTTGTACTTTGGACTGAAAGAAAGGTGTTGGTAGCATAAGCCATGGTTCTATAGCAGGCCTGGGCAAACTTTGGCCCTCAGGTGTTTTTGGACTCAACTCCGCAATTCCTAACGGCCTATTGGCTGTTAGGGTGTGGGAGCTGGAGTCCAAAACATCTGAGGGCCAAAGTTTGCCCAGGCCTGTTCTATGTAGATCAGGCCCTAGCAACTTGGGCACTCAGGTGTTTGGGACTCCAACTCCCACAATTCCTAACAGCCTACCTGCTGTTAGGAATAGTAAAATTCCAAAACACCTGGAGGTCCAAGTTTACCCAGGCCTGTGAATAAACTTTACAGCTCTCGATACTTCCCCAAAAGGAACACTTGGATTTTCTCTAAACTGCACCTTGAATCAATTTTTGGTCAAACATGATGTTTACACTTAGACTAAGATGCAAACTTTATAACTTTTGATTGTTCAGCAAACTTTGCCAGAAAATGCTGTTTGGAACATGGTGTGAAAATAAAATAAAGCAAGCAAACTACACGATTTCATTCAATTCATAAATAAATAATGAGTTTCAAAAGACCAAGTAAATGTCTCTGTTTTCTTACAAAGGTATCTTTTTAAAAAATGCAAGTGCTCCAAAATTATTTTTAATAATAATAAATATTTCTAAGCCTTCTCTCCCAAAGGGACTCAGGGCTGCTTTCAAAAAAAATTGACAAATATTCAATGTCATGTACAGTATCAAAA
>JARBWK010004301.1:0-10634 GCA_030556195.1 Anolis apletophallus
AAGGGTAAACAGATAGAACCGCCAACCGATTAGGCAATAATCTACTTTACTTCCTATTATCCTCTGTCGCAAGTTGCCTACGCTTCTGTAGTAAGAGGAGAAGACCCTTGTGTAATAACGTCCCACCTACTCCTTGAGAAGGTGACTTTTGGTTACCCAACAATAACTACCAACTAGTTGCTTATAAAGAGACATTAAGTCCAGTCGTGTCCAACTCCGGGGGTTGGTGTTCATCTCCAGTTCTAAGCCGAAGAGCGGGCATTGTCCGTAGACACCTCCAAGGTTGTGCAGCCAGCATGACTACATGGAGTGCCATTACCTTCCCACCAGAGCGGTACGATACCTGCTAGGTTGGCAGGAGCTGGGGATCACAGCAGTAATATAAGAATATAATAATAACATTATAATAGTAATACAACATTAATAATATAAAAATAATAATATAATAATATAATAATATATTACTAATATAATATACTAGCTGTAGCCGGCACGCGTTGCTGTGCCCTATTTAGGAGATGCGAGAAAGTCTGAGTATGTAAGGGTTGGAATTGTTGTTAGTTATGGTGTTGTTGGGGCCATGGCTGTGTCGGATGGAGTGTGGGTCATGGGGGGCATTGTGTGTCAAGTTTGGTCTTTATCGGTCTTGGTTCTGGGCCACAGTGGTCTGTGGGGAATGATGGGTTGTGAAGTAGTACAAATCCCATTATCCACGGAGGTACTTCAAGTCCCATAATCCATGGTCCACCCTCCTCCAAACTGCAGTAGAATGTAGCGTGGGTCATAGGGGCTCTGTGTGCCAAGGTAGGTTACTGTAAATTCAGGCCATACACAATGTCCCATGAGCTGAGGCCTAGTCAGGAACAGCAAGTTAATGAAGCCTTACTGTCAATTCAGGCCATACACAATGTGCAATGAGCTGAGGCGTGTCGGAGAATCAAGTTAATGAAGCCTTACTGTCAATTCAGAGCGTAAACAGCCTTCCATTAAGTGAGGCCCTAGTCAGGAAATCAAGTTAATGAAGCCTTACTGTCAATTTTGGGGCGTGGTCTGTGATTTGTAGGGGTGTAAATTTTCTGTGGGAAGTGAATTGGGTGTTTGTGTTTGTGCCTCAGCCCTTTGCCTTATCCTTCTCTGACAGTTTATTATGGGTCGGAATGTTCATGTTGGCTGGCCAGTACAGGAGTTATGCAAATCCGCCCTTATTGGCAGCCAATCATGTTGTTCAGAATGTAGAGGCTGGGTGAGTCTTTGGCTGCCCCGGAGGATGCTGGTAAATGTAGTTTTATTTTTACTCGTTGTTTTGGGGGCCTTTTAGGTTTTGGAGGGGGAGTTACTTTGCTACAAACAGACCTTGCTTGAGGCCTATGTCTGTTGGCAAGTTTGGTGTTTCTGCGTTGTAAGGTGTCTCTGTTTGGGACGGTCTGTCCATGACGACTCTTCCTTTATATATATAGATTGTTCTAGTAATATAAGAAAGAATAATAAAATTATAATAATACAACAATAATATAATAATATAATATAATAACTCTAATAATAATATAATACTAGACTATTATAGCATAATATATTTTCTAGTAATAAAAGAATATAATAAAATTATAATAGTAATACAACAATAATAATATAAAAATAATATAACACTAATATAATAATATATTACTAGAACAATATATTAGAATATATTGTTCTAGTAATATAAGAATACAATAATAAAATTATAATAATACAATAATAATATAATAACATAATATAATAACTAATATAATAATCATATATTGCTAGAAGACTATATTATAGCATAATATATTTTTCTAGTAATAAAAGATTATAATAATAAAATTATAATAATACAATAATAATATCATAATAACACAATATAATAACTCTAATATAATAATAATATATTACTACAAAACTATTATAGCATATCTTTCTAGTAATAAAAGAATATAATAAAATTATAATAGTAATACAACAATAATAATATAAAAATAATATAATATAACACTAATATAATAATATATTACTAGAACAATATATTCTAATATAATATATTGTTCTGTTAATATAAGAATACAATAATAAAACTATAATAATACAACAATAATATAATATAATAACAATATATTACTAGAAGACTATATTATAGCATAATAATAAAATTATTATAATACAGTAATAATATCACTATGATGATAATATAATCATTTAACACTAATGGAGTGCCATTACCTTCCCGCCAGAGCGGCACCTTCTAGGTTGGCAGGAGACTACTGCCACCCTCATCCAATGACTGATCAAGACCACACTTGGCACACAGAGCCCCCATGACCCACTCTACATCCTGGTGCAGTTTGGAGAAGGATGGACCATGGACGATGGGACTCGCAGTACCCTCACTAACTTCCAGAGACCGCTGCAAGCCACATAACCAACTGATAAAGACCACCCTTGCCACACAATGCCTTTCTCAATTAACCCGGGCACTGCCGGGCCCCCAGGCTAGTTTAATAATGAATGTAATAATAATAAATAGAGTGAAATAATAAATGTAATAACAGAGTAAAGTAATAAATGTAATAATAAAAAATAGAGTAAAATAATGAAAATGCAATAATAATAAAGTAAAATAATAAATGTAATAATAATAAATAGAGTAAAATAATGGAAATGCAATAATAATAAAGTAAAATAATAAATGTAATAATAGAGTAAAATATTGTAAATGCAATAATAACAGTATTAATACATGTAAAATAACAAATGAAATAATAATAGAGTAAAATAATAAATGCAATAATAATAGAGGAAAATAATAAATGTAATAATAATAGAGTAAAATAATGGATGCAATAATAATAAAGTAAAATAATAAATGTAATAATAAAGTAAAATAATAAATGTAATAATAATAGATTGATGCAATAATAATAAAGTAAAATAATAAATGTAATAATAATACATTAAAATAATAAATGTAATAATAATACAGTAAAATAATGCAATAATAATAAAGAAAAATAATAAATGTAATAATAGAGTAAAATAATAAATGTAATAATAATAAAGAAAAAAATAAATGCAATAATAATAAAGAAAAATAATAAATGTAATAATAATAGAGTAAAATAATAAATGTAATAATAATAGAGGAAAATAATAAATGTAATAATAATAGAGTAAAATAATAAATGCAATAATAATAAAGTAAAATAATAAATGCAATAATAATAAAGAAAAATAATAAATGTAATAATAATAGAGTAAAATAATAAATGTAATAATAATACAGTAAAATAATGCAATAATAATAAAGTAAAATAATAAATGCAATAATAATAAAGAAAAATAATAAATGTAATAATAGAGTAAAATAATAAATGTAATAATAATAAAGAAAAATAATAAATGCAATAATAATAAAGAAAAATAATAAATGTAATAATAATAGAGTAGCATAATAAATGTAATAATAATAAAGAAAAATAATAAATGCAATAATAATAAAGAAAAATAATAAATGTAATAATAATAGAGTAAAATAATAAATGTAATAATAATAGAGGAAAATAATGGATGCAATAATAATAAAGTAAAATAATAAATGTAATAATAATACATTAAAATAATAAATGTAATAATAATACAGTAAAATAATGCAATAATAATAAAGTAAAATAATAAATGCAATAATAATAAAGAAAAATAATAAATGTAATAATAATAGAGTAAAATAATAAATGTAATAATAATAATGCAAAATAATAAATGCAGTAATAATAGAGTAAACTAATGAATGCAATAATAATAGAATAAAATAATAGAAATGCAATAATAATTGTAATATATATTTCTGTAATGCATTGTTTGGAATTACATTTGAATTCCTTCCTGACCTCATGCTTTCACTGTGGTGCTTCTCTTTGCATTTCTAATTACTTGGATGTCATCAGACCTTACGTGGCATGAGCTGGCACAACCAATGGAAAGGGCTGGGCGTCTTCTTGGAAGTAGGTGGAAGGGGGTTGTGCCTTGCACCATATTGACTAATGACTTGGGAGGGATCTTTGCTTGACCTTCTTCTGTAGCATGGGGACCTGGCGGTGCCCGGGTTATTTGAGAAAGGCATCAGTTGTTTATGTGGCTCACAGTGATCTCAGGAAGTGAGTGAAGGTACTGTGAGTCCCATCGTCCATGCTCCACGCTCCTCCAAACTGCACCAGGATGTAGAGTGGGTCATGGGGGCTCTGTGTGCCAAGTTTGGTCTTGCTCAGTCATTGGATGAGGATCGCAGCGGTCTCGGGAAGTGAGTGGAGGTACTTGAAGTCCCATCATCCATGGTCCACCCGCCTCCAAACTGCACCAGGATGTAGAGTGGGTCATGGGGGCTCTGTGTGCCAAGTTTGGTCTTTATCGGTGGCTGCAGTGGTCTCTGGGAACAGAAGGGTTGGAAAGTACTACAAATCCCATAATCTATTGCCCGTGCTCCCCCAAACCTCACCAGGATGTGAAGGTGATCATGAAGTTTACGTGTGCCAAGTTTGGTCTCGATCAGTCATTGGATGAGGGTCATAGCGGTTTCGGGAAGTGAGTGGAGGTACTTCAAGTCCCAGCATCCATGGTCCACCCTCCTCCAAACTGCACCAGGACGTAAAGGGCATAATGGAGGTTATGTGTGCCAAGTGTGGTCCAGGTCCGTCACCCGTGCTGGTCGCAGTAAGTGAGTGAAGGTACTGCAAGTCCCATCATCCGTGGTCCACCCTGATCCCTCTTTGGTGTGGGCCACAGTGGTATAATGAAGTGAGTTAAAGTACTGCAAGTCCCACAATCCATGGTCCACCGTCCCTCAAACTGCACCAGGATGTAGAGTGGGTCATGGGGGCTCTGTGTGCCAAGTTTGGTCTTGATCAGTCATTGGATGAGGATCGCAGCGGTCTTGGAAAGTGAGTGGAGGTACTTCAAGTCCCATCATCCATGGTCCACCCTCCTCCAAACTGCAGTAGAATGTAGAGTGGCTAATGGGGGCTCTGTGTGCCAAGTATGGTTTTTATTGGTCTTTGTTGGGGGCCGCAGCGGTCTTGGGGAATGAGTAGAGGTACTTGAAGTCCCATCATCCACGGTCCGCCCTCCTCTAAACTGTAGTAAGATGGAGTGTGGCTCATGGGGACAATGTGTGCCAAGTTGAGTATTTGTCTTTTTTCAGGACCGCAGTGGTCTGTGGGAAATGAATGGTTTGAAAGTACTACAAATCCCATAATCCACGGAGGTACTTCGAGTCCCATCATCCATGGTCCACCCTCCTCCAAACTGCAGTAGAATGTAGAGTGGCTAATGGGGGCTCTGTGTGCCAAGTATGGTTTTTATTGGTCTTTGTTGGGGGCTGCAGCGGTCTTGGGGAATGAGTAGAGGTACTTGAAGTCCCATCATCCATGGTCCACCCTCCTCTAAAATGCAGTAGGATGGAGTGTGGCTCAAGGGGACACTATGTGCCAAGTTTAGTATTTATCTGTCTTCGTTCAGGACCGCAGTGGTCTGTGGGAAATGAATGGTTTGAAAGTACTACAAATCCCATAATCCATGGAGGTATTTCAAGTCCCATCATCCATGGTCCGCCCTCCTCCAAAGGATAATAGGTTGTAGAGTGGGTCATGGGGGCTCTGTGAACCTAGTTTGGTCTTTACGGTTCTTCGTTGAGGGCCACAGTGGTCTGTGGGAACAAAAGCATTTGAAAGCACTACAAATCCCATAATTTGTGGTCCACCTCCCCCAAACCTCACCAAGATGTAAAGGGGGTAATGGGGGTTATGTGTGCCAAGTTTGGTCTTGAGCAGTCATTGGATGAGAGTCGCAGCGCACTCGGGGAGTGAGTGGAGGTACTTCAAGTCCTATCATCCATGGTCCACCCTCCTCTAAAGGGTAGTAGGATGTAGAGTGGGTCATGAGGGCTCTACGTGCCAAGCTTGGTCTTTATCAGTCTTGAGCCACTTCGTGATAATATTTTCCGTAAATCCCATTTTTACGTTAATCCCATGTGGGATCGTTGCAATGAATCCACTCGCAAATGCCCTTTCCTGTGTCCTCCTTTCCAGAGCAGACATCGCCTTGATCGGATTGGCCGTCATGGGCCAGAACTTGATCCTGAACATGAATGACCATGGCTTCGTGGTGAGTGAAAGAGGTGTTGCGCTCCAGGCCTGGAAACATCTATGGCCACCACACCAACGCCTTCTGGGTTGTGGAAGAAAACTTCCAGGATATATTAACTTGACTTGAACCAGGAACACGAGAATTCAGGATTAGCTTCTCACTCTAACGCAGCATTGCCTGAACTGAGCTTGTTGCCTAATACAGTGTTTCCCAACCTTTTTTGAGCCGCGGCACACTTTATACATTTCCAAAATCCTGAGGCACACCACCAACCAAAAGGACACAAAATGACACTCTCACACAGTCATACATATAGTTAATATGTTTTTGAATGTATTTATACACTCAGTGTGAAACCTGGGCCTGTTTCAATCAACACAACATAGATACATATAGGTAATAGGAATTTGCCTTGAGTTTTGGAGTTGTAGTTCACCTACATCCAGACAGCACTCTGGACTCGGTGCCGGCAAAGCAGACAGGAAGGAAGGTGCCGCGGTGGCGGGCAGGGAGCCGGAGGGAGACCGAGAGCGGTTTCCCGTGCACCGGGGAAGAGGGGAGGAGGGAGGGGCGGGGCCCTGGGGGGAACCGTTCTCCCAGTTTGCAAATCCGCCGGGAGCCGCGAACCAGGAGATAGGCTCCCCGCAAGGAACAGGCCTTGCCTGGGAGCCGGGTTTGTCGGCTCGCGTCTTGCGCCGAGCCTGGCAGAAGATGCGAGCTGGACAAACTCGGCTCCCAGGCAGGGCCTGGGCCCTGCGGGGAGCCGTTCTCTCAGTTTGCGGCTCCGCCAAGCTTGGGTTTGTCCAGCTCGGGTTTGGCCGGCTCGCGTCTTCCACCGAGCTTGGCGGAAGACACAAGCCGGACAAACCCGGCTCGTAGGCAGGGCCTGGACCCTGTGGGGAGCCCTTATCCTGGTTTGCGGCTCCGCTGAACTTGGCGGAGCAGCGAATCGAGAAAACTCCCCACAAGGAACAGGCCCTGCCTGGGAGCCGGGTTTGTCCAGCTCGGAGACTGGCCGGTTCGCGTCTTCCGCCCAGCCCGGCGAAAGACGCGAGACGGACAAACTCGGCTCTCAGGCAGGCCCTGAGCCCTACGGGGAGCCGTTCTCTCAGTTTGCGGCTCCGCCGAGCTTGGCACAGGCGTGAACCGGGAGAAAGGCTCCCGCAAGGAACAGGGCCTGCCTGGGAGCCGGGTTTTTCCAGTTCAGGTTTGGCCGATTCGCGTCTTCCGCCGAGCCCGGCGAAAGACGCGAGACGGACAAACTCGGCTCTCAGGCAGGCCCTGGGCCCTACGGGGAGCCGTTCTCCCGGTTCGTGGCTCCGCTGAGCTCAGCGGAGCCGAGAACCGGGAGAAATGCTCGCCGAGATACCCAGGTTCCCGCCTCCTCCTCCGGAAGTGAGCCCACAGGATAGACTCTATCTAGTGGGCTCACTTCTGGAGGAGGAGAGTGTCACCCGGCCCCTCCCCTCCTGAACCTTCCCTGCCCCTCTAGGTCCTAGGGAGGGTCGTGTTTCCCAACCTCTGTTCCGCGATTAGCTAGTGTGCCGTTGGAAAACCTCTCTCAGCAGCAGCAGGAGGGGGAAGAAAGGGGGGGGAGGTTTTCTCGCGGAACATCAGCTGATCTCTCACAGAACACTAGTGTGCTGCGGAACAGCGGTTGGGAAACGCTGGCCTAATAGACACCCATGAAATCGTTCTGTTTCCTGTGATTTTCCTTCACAACTTTCCCACGTAATCTTTGAACAACACAATCTATTTTCAGCTCTGATTTGTAAACAAAGACTTTTGTTGATCTCCATAGCTACAAATTCCATTGGCACCCTCCTTAGTTCTTCATTCGATTCCTTGTCTACTGTGGCTACTTCTGACTCCCCTGAATGCCCTTGAGGCCCTACGCTTTTCGAACCAGTTTTCTCAGAGAGAGCCATCATTTCCTAGACGTGAATTTCCCAGGCGTGATGTAAACAAAGACTTTTGTTGATCTCCGTAGCTACAAATTTCATTGGCTCCTTCCTTAGCTCTTCATTCGATTCCTTGTCTACTGTTGCTACTTCTGACTCCCCTGAATGCCTCAATTGCATCTAATCTTTCTCTGTTCCTCCGAAACAATGCTCCTCTTGTCTCCTTTTTCCCTCCCAGGTCTGTGCTTTCAACGGACCGTCTCAAAGTCGATGACTTCCTGGCGGCTGAGGCCAAAGGGGACGAAAGTGATCGGGGCTCATTCTCTGGAAGAAATGGTCTCCAAGCTGAAGAAACCCCGGCGGATCATGCTCCTGGTGAAGGCCGGCAGCGCGGTGGACGAATTCATCACCAAACTGGTGAGGAACGGCCCGCTTCTTCCTTTCTTTATGACAGTGGTTCCCAACCTTTTTGAAACCAGGGACCACTTGCTGTACCGGGCCACGCGTTGCTGTGGCCCACAGAAAACATAAGATTTCGAGACATGAAACAATCTGAGCTGGGCAACTCTGCCCACCAAAGGTTTCCCGCTGGCTGGTAGAAGCCAGGCTTTTAAGTTGCAAGGCTATTCAAACGTAATCCAGGTGGGCAATTGCAACAGTAAAATAATAAATGAAATAATAATAGAGGAAAATAATAAATGTAATAATAATAGAGGAAAATAATAAATGTAATAATAATAAATAGAGTAAAGTAATGGAAATGCAATAATAATAGTATTAATACAGTAAAATAATAAATGAAATAATAATAGAGTAAAATAATGAATGCAATAATAAGAAAGTAAAATAATGAATGTAATAATAATAAATAGAGTGAAATAATAAATGTAATAACAGAGCAAAGTAATAAATGTAATAATAATAAATAGAGTAAAATAATGGAAATGCAATAATAATAAAGTAAAATAATAAATGTAATAATAGAGTAAAATATTGTAAATGCAATAATAACAGTAATAATACATGTAAAATAATAAATGAAATAATAATAGAGTAAAATAATAAATGCAATAATAATAGAGGAAAATAATAAATGTAATAATAATAGAGTAAAATAATGGATGCAATAATAATAAAGTATAATAATAAATGTAATAATAATACATTAAAATAATAAATGTAATAATAATACAGTAAAATAATGCAATAATAATGAAGTAAAATAATAAATGCAATAATAATAAAGAAAAATAATAAATGCAATAATAATACAGTAAAATAATAAATGCAATAATAATAAAGAAAAATAATAAATGTAATAATAATAGAGTAAAATAATAAATGTAATAATAATAGAGTAAAATAATAAATGTAATAATAAAGTAAAATAATAAATGCAATAATAATAAAGAAAAATAATAAATGTAATAATAATAAAGAAAAATAATAAATGTAATAATAATAGAGTAAAATAATAAATGTAATAATAATAATGCAAAATAATAAATGCAGTAATAATAGAGTGAACTAATGAATGCAATAAGAATAGAGTAAAATAATAGAAATGCAATAATAATAGTATTAATACAGTAAAATAATAAATGCAATAATAATAAAGAAAAATAATAAATGTAATAATAATAAGAAGAGCAAAATAATAAATTCAATGTTAATAATTGAGTAAAATACTGTAAATGTAATAATAATAATAAAAATAAAATAAATAGAGTAAAATAAATGTAATAAAAATAATGTTAATAACAGAGTAAAATAATTAATAACCTTGACGTGAGTATAAGCTTTTTCAGACTAAAAAAAGGGGGCTTATACTCAAGTATATACAGTATATAGACTAGCTGTTCCCTGCCCTGTGTTGCTGTGGCCCAGTATATGTGTATACAGGGTTTGTGTGTGTGTATGTGTGTGTGTGGTTGGAGTCACACAACACCTTGAGTGGCTTGCGTGTGACCCTGCCTCTTGTCTTGGGCAGGTGCCTCTGCTGAGCAACGGAGACATCATTATCGACGGAGGGGGTCGAGTACACGGACACCACGGTACGTCTGCCATTGGTTGAGAGGCTGGCCAATCACAGTCTTTTAGTACGGCGGTCGTCCTTTGTGGTATTATAATTATTTTTCTCAGGAGGAGGAGGTGATTGACAGTGTCGTATGCTGTTGACGGGTCTCTGAAGACAGTTCCTTGCTCTTTGGGGTAGCCGTGATCTCTCTCCTCCTCCCTCCCTCCCTCAGAGACGCTGCAAGGACCTCAAGAAGAAGGGCATCCTGTTTGTGGGCAGCGGGTCAGTGGTGGCGAAGAGGCGCCGCTACGGCCCGTCGCTGATGCCGGGAGGAGCCAAGGAGGCCTGGTGAGCGTCTCTTGTCTCTTGGCCTTCAAAGCTCTCGTCATTCCTTCTCTCCCTTCCTTGGCCCAAATATACGTTCTTCCTTTTGCAGGCGCACATCAGAATATATTCCAGAGCATCGCCGCCAAAGTGGGGACGGAGAACCCTGTTGCGATTGGGTAACGTGGGCTTATTCGGACATTGACCAATGTCTACTATTATGAGCGCCTAAGGCTTTA
>JARBWK010004302.1:0-10633 GCA_030556195.1 Anolis apletophallus
GGAATTGTAATTTGTCAGAGAAAGCTAAAGTCCTTTCACAAACTCCACTCCCCATGATTCCAAGAACCAAGCCCTTGGAGTTAAAGTGGCGCCAGACTGTGTTAATTCCCAGTCAAAATGCACCCTGGGGTTCCTTTAAATGGTTTTCACTGGTATTCAGACACGATGGGTTTATCTGCGCGCGCCCTTTGTCTTGCAGACCCAGACTGGGCGTCGTACACTTTGGGAGTCTTCATCTGCCTCAGTTGTTCAGGAATCCATCGCAACATCCCACATCTCAGCAAAGTGAAATCGGTGCGCTTGGACGAGTGGGACAATGCGCAAGTGGAGGTAGGTTCGAGCCTAACAATACCTTCAAGGCAGGGGTTGGTCAAACCGAGACCCCCGGGACGGATCCGGCCCACAAGGTGTCTTACCCGACCCCCACCATTTGCCCCACTCACCCCACTTCCATTTGGGAGGGAGAGAGGAGGGAGAAAAGAAGGAAAAAAGGAAGAAGAGAAGGAGGAAGGAAAGTGGGAAAGAAGGAAGGAAGGAGAAAGGAAGAAAAGAAGAAGGAAAGGGGGAGGGAGGACAGGAGAAGAGGGAGGGAGGGAGGAGAAAAGAAGGAAGAAGGGAAGAAGGGAAGGAAAGTGAGAAAGAAGGAAGGAAGGAGAAAGGAAGAAAAGACAGAAAATGAAGGAAAGAGGGAGGAAGGACAGGAGAAAAGGGAGGGAGGGAAGAGGTAAGAAAAGAAGGAAAAAAGGAAGGAGGGAAGGAAGGATAAAAGGAAGAAAAGGAAGGATAGAAGAGAAAAGGAGGGAAAGAGGGAAGGAAGGTGAAAGGAAGAAAAGAAGGAGAAAATGAAGGAAAGAGGGAGGGAGGACAGGAGAAAAGGAAAGGAAGAGGTAAGAAAAGAAGGAAAAAAGGAAGGAGGGAAGGAGGAAGGAAAGTGGGAAAGAAGGAAGGAAGGAGAAAGGAAGAAAAGAAGGAGAAAATGAAGGAAAGAGGGAGGGAGGACAGGAGAAAAGGGAGGGGGAAGAGGTAAGAAAAGAAGGAAAAAAGGAAGAAGCGAAGGAGGAACAAAAGTGAGAAAGAAGGAAGGAAGAAGAAAGGAAGAAAAGAAGGAGAAAATGAAGGAGGGAAGGAAGGAAGGAAAAAGGAAGAAAAGGAAGGATAGAAGAGAAAAGGAGGGAAAGAGGGAAGGAAGGAGAAAGGAAGAAAAGAAGGAGAAAATGAAGGTAAGAGGGAGGAAGGACAGGAGAAAAGGGAGGGAGGGAAGAGATAAGAAAAGAAGAAAGAGGGAAATAAAAGTAAGGAAAAGGGAAAACAAGGAGAAAAAAGGAAAATGGGATGAAGGAAAGAGGGAAGGGTGAAAAGGAAGGAAAGAGGGGGAAGGAAAGAAATAAGTCCGAAAAGGAGCAGGAAAGGAAGGGAAAGAGGGAAGGAAGGAAGGAAGGAAGGAAGGGAGAAGATGAAAGTAAGAGGGAGGGAGAAGGAAGGAAGAAAAAAGGAAGAAAAGGAAGGATAGACGAGAAAAGGAGGGAAAGAGGGAAGGAATGAAGGAGAGAAGAGGGAATGAAGGAGAAAAGGGAGTGAAGGAAGGAAAGGGGGAATGAAGAAAGGAAGGAAAGCAGGAGCGGAGGAAGGAAGAAAAAAGAAAAAAGGAAGAAGGGAAGGAGGAAGGAAAGTGGGAACTGAGAAAAGGACGGGAAGAGCAAAGGAAGGAAGGAAAGGGGGAAAGAAGGAAGGAAGGAGAAAAGAAGAAAAGAAGGAGAAAATGAAGGAAAGAGGGAGGAAGGACAGGAGGAAAGGGAGGGAGAGAAGAGGTAAGAAAAGAAGGAAAGTGAAAAATTAAAGTAAGGAAAAAGAAAGACAAGGAGAAAAAAGAAAAAAGGGATGAAGGAAAGAGGGAAGGGTGAAAAGGAAGGAAAGACGGGGAAGGAAAGAAATAAGTACGAAAAGGAGCAGGAAAGGAAGGAATGAGGGAAGGGAGGAAGGGAGAAGATGAAAGTAAGAGGGAGGGAAGGAGAGTAAAGAGGGAAGGAGAAGGAAGGAAGAAAAAAAAGGAAAGGATAGAAGAGAAAAGGAGGGAAAGAGGGAAGGAAGGAATGAAGGAGAAAAGAGGGAATGAAGGAGGAAAGGGAGTGAAGGAAGGAAAGGGGGAATGAAGAAAGGAAGGAAAGAGAGAGGAGGAAGGAAAGTGGGAATGGAGAAAAGCAAGGGAAGAAAGGAAAGAAGGGAGAAGATGAAAGTGAGAGGGAGGGAAGGAGAGTAAAGAGGGAGGGAGAAGGAAGGAAGGAAGAAAAAGAAGGATAGAAGAGAAAAGGAAGGAAAGAGGGAAGGAAGGAAGGAGAAAAGAGGAAATGAAGGGGAAAAGAGAGTGAAGGAAGGAAAGGGGGAATGAGGAAAGGAAGGAAAGTAGGAGCGGAGGAAGGAAGAAAGAAGAGAAGAAGAAAAGAAGGAAAAAAGGAAGAAAAGGAAGGAAAGAGGGAAAGAAGGATAGAAGAAAGGAAGGAAGGAAAAAATAGAAAAGGAGGGAAAGAGGGAAGGAAGGAATGAAGAAAAGAGGGAATGAAGGAGAAAAGGGAGTGAAGGAAGGAAAGAAAGAAAGGGGGAATGAAGAAAGGAAGGAAAGCAGGAGCGGAAGAAGGAAGAAAGAAGAGAAGAAGAAAAGAAGGAAGAAAGGAAGGAAAGAGGGAAAGAAGGATAGACGAAAGGAAGGAAGGAAAAAATAGAAAAGGAGGGAAAGAGGAAAGGAAGGAATGAAGAAAAGAGGGAATGAAGGAGAAAAGGGAGTGAAGGAAGGAAAGAAAGAAAGGGGGAATGAAGAAAGGAAGGAAAGCAGGAGCGGAAGAAGGAAGAAAGAAGAGAAGAAGAAAAGAAGGAAGAAAGGAAGGAAAGGAAGGAAAGAGGGAAAGAAGGATAGAAGGAAGGAAGGAAGGAAGGAAGGAAGGAAGGAAGGAAGGAAGGAAGGAAAAAATAGAAAAGGAGGGAAAGAGGAAAGGAAGGAATGAAGAAAAGAGGGAATGAAGGAGAAAAGGGAGTGAAGGAAGGAAAGAAAGGGGGAATGAAGAAAGGAAGGAAAGCAGGAGCAGAAGAAGGAAGAAAGAAGAGAAGAAGAAAAGAAGGAAGAAAGGAAGAAAAGGAAGGAAAGAGGGAAAGAAGCATAGAAGGAAGGAAGGAAAAAATAGAAAAGGAGGGAAAGAGGGAAGGATGGAATGAAGGAGAAAAGAGGGAATGAAGGAGGAAAGGGAGTGAAGGAAGGAAGGAAAGGGGGAAGGAAGGAAGGAAGGAAAGCGGGAGCGGAGGAAGGAAGAAAGAAGAGAAGAAGAAAAGAAGGAAAAAAAGAGAGGTGGGAGAAAAGAAAAAATAGTAACTAAGAAACAGTGAAGGAAGAGAAGTAGGAAAGAGAGAAAGAAAGATAGGTAGGAAAAAAGAGAAGGAAAGAGATCATAAAGCGTGACACAATAGTTCTTCAAAAGTCAGGTCAAAGGGGAAACTGTTGAGCAAGATCTTCTAACCAAAGACGTGTCCTATAGAAAGAAAGAAAGGCTTCAGGCGGCGAGTCTTCGTCGCTCTTATCTTTTGCTTCTTCTTCTACTCTGCAGTTCATGGCGTCTACCGGAAACACTGCAATGAGGGCGAAGTACGGATCTGAGATCCCACCGTTTTACTACAAGCCCACTTTTTCCGACTGCCTGTAAGTACCTCCCCCAAAATCTATTTGCACAGAAGGGGAATGGACACAAAACGACACTCTAACACAGTCATACAGATAGTTAATATGTTTTTGAATGTATTTATACACTCAGTGTGAAACCTGGGCCTGTTTCGATGAACACAGCATAGATATCCTGGCAGGAATGGCAGAAAGACACAAACTTCCCACACAGAACTCCCACAACCAAGAGAAAATGCTATAAGAGTTTGGTGGGCATTGACCTTGGGTTTGGGAGTTGTAGTTCACCTATATCCAGAGAGCAATGTGGACTGAAACAATGTTGGATCAGGACCAAACTTGGCATGAATACTCAATATGCCCAAATTGAGTATTCATGCCAAGAAATAGACCTTGACATTTGGGAGTTACAGTTTCTGGGATTTATAGTTAACACGCAAACAAAGAGCATCCTGAACTCTTGCAACAATGGAATTGAACCAAAGAAGGGGGAGAAAGAAAAAAAGACAGAGGAAATAAAGGAGGGAGGGGGAGAGGAAGAAAGAAAAGAAGAACAAACTATGGCAAAGGAAGGAAAGAAAAGCAGGAGAGAGACAAGGAGGGGGAAAGAAAGAAGGAAATGGGAAGGGAGGAAAGGAAAGGGCGGGGGAAAAGAAAGGAAAGGGAGTGAGGAAAAAGTAAAATAATGAAGGGAAAAGAAGAAAAGAAAGAAGGGGAGAGGGGGGGAAGTGAAAAGAAAGGAAGGAGAGAAGGAAAGGAAGACTTGGGGGAAAAGAATAGAAGAGGAAGCAAGGTAGGAAGAGAAAGAGGGAGGGAGAATGGAGGAAAGAAGGAAGGGGAGAGAGGGAGGGAAAAGGAAGGAGAGAAGGAAAGGGTGAAGGAGGAAGGAAGAGGAAGGAAGGAAGAGGGAGAATGGAGGAAAGAAGGAAGTGGAGAGAGGGAGGGAAAAGGAAGGAGAGAAAAAGAGGGTGAAGGGGAGAAAGGAAGGAAGGAAGAGGAAGGAAGGAAGAGGGAGAAGTGAGGAAAGAAGGAAGGACAGAGAGGGAGGGGAAAGGAAGGAGAGAAGCAGAAGGAGAGGCTGAAGGGGAGAAAGGAAGGAAGAGGGAGAATGGAGGAAAGAAGGAAGGGGAGAGAGGGGGGAATAAGGATGAAGAGGAAGGAAAGGATGAAGGGGAGAAAGGAAGGAAGGAAGAGGAAAGAAAGAAGATGGAGAATGGAGGAAAGAAGGAAGGGAAGAGAAGGAGATGGTGAAAGGGAGAAAGGAAGGAAGGAAGATGAAGGAAGGAAGAGGGAGAATGGAGGAAAGAAGGAAGGGAAGAGAGGGAAGGAAAAGGAAGGAGAGAAGGAAAGGGTGAAGAGGGAGAAAGGAAGGAAGAGGAAGGAAGGAAGGAAGAGGGAGAATGGAGGAAAGAAGGAAGGGAAGAGAGGGAGGGAAAAGGAAGGAGAGAAGGAGAGGGTGAAGGGGAGAAAGGAAGGAAGGAAGATGGAAGGAAGAGGGAGAATGGAGGAAAGAAGGAAGGGAAGAGAGGGAGGGAAAAGGAAGGAGAGAAGGAGATGGTGAAGGGGAGAAAGGAAGGAAGGAAGATGGAAGGAAGAGGGAGAATGGAGGAAAGAAGGAAGGGGAGAGAGGGAGGGAAAAGGAAGGAGAGAAGGAAAGGGAAAAGGGGAGAAAGAAAGGAAGGAAGAGGAAGGAAGGAAGGAAGAGGGAGAAGTGAGGAAAGAAGGAAGGGGAGAGAGGGAGGGAAAAGAAGGAGAGAAGGAAAGGGAAAATGGGAGAAAGAAAGGAAGGAAGGGGAAGGAAGGAAGAGGGAGAATGGAGGAAAGAAGGAAGGGGAGAGAGGGAGGGAAAAGGAAGGAGAGAAGGAGAGGGTGAAGGGGGAGAAAGGAAGGAAGGAAGAGGAAGGAAGGAAGAGGGAGAATGGAGGAAAGAAGGGAGGACAGAGAGGGAGGGAAAGGAAGGAGAGAAGGAAAGGGTGAAGCCGCAGCGCATTTGCGTCACTCCTCCCCGCGGCATGCTGGGAAACCGAGGCCCGGGCTGCTCTGGAGAGCCGGATGCAACCATGAAAAGAGCCGCACCTGGCTCGCGAACCATAGGTTCCATGCCCCTGCTGTAGATTAATGCAGATTGGCACCACTTCAGCTACTATGGTTCAGTGCTATGGAATGGTGGGGGTTGCCAAAGGGTGATGGTGTGTCTCCAAACTACAAATCCCAGGATTCTATGGCATTGAGGAAAGACATTTAAAGCGTCACCGCACCTCATTAATTCCAGAGCCTAGATGTGCTGGGTAGAGAGGCTGCATCCAAATAGCTGTATCTAGCACCTTGGACAGCACCTTGGACAGCTCCTCAACTAGGAAGGGATTCACTATCCTTCCGATTTGGAAACTTCCATGGCAGTCTTTTCAACAGAGGCTGGACGGCCATCTGTCAGGAGTGCTTCAATGGTGCTTTTCTCTGCACGAATGCAGGACTAGATGTTGTCATGTGACCCCTTCCAACTCTATGATTCTAATCCAGCTCCTCCTCCATTTCTATTATTCTATGACTCTATGATCACCCAACATTGTGCAAAATGCATAGGTTAAGAAGTCACGTATGGAATTGGCCATGCCGTGAACGGCAAGCTTTGGTGTCCTTCTTAGGAAGGACTCACCCCACGCTATCTACAAGCGCGTTGATGACTAAAAAGGCCAATCTGACATAGACAAGTTCGGTTGCAGAAAGCACAGCAGAAAGTCTCCTCGGGTGACGTTGTTTCCAAGTTGCGGTTCTTTCTGCGTTGTCGTTTCTCTTGGAGGCCTGTTCGGCGTGTCTTCTCGAAAGAGGCCGCAGCATTGTGGAGAGTGCGTCTCCATGCCTCCCGATGTGAGGCCAGGGTGGACCATTGTTGGGGATCAATCTGGCCGAGCCTGAGGTGTTGTTTCAGGGAGTCCTTATCTCTCTTTTTGGGGGCGCCTCTCTTGCGAGTTCACCATAGAGTAGTATCTTTGGGAGGTGGTGGTCCTCCATCCCAGAGACGTGCCCTGCCCAGCACAGCTGTGTTCTCAATAGCGTGCCCTTAACGCTGGTGACCCCTGCTTGCTCAAGGACAGCAACATTCGTCACATAGTCGGTCCAGTGTATATTTAGGATTGTGCGAAGACAGCGCTGATGAAAGCGTTGAGGAGTCGTAGGCGTTCGCGATAGGTGACCCATGTTTCAGACCCATAGAGGAGAATAGACAGTACGATCAGCTCTGTACACACTGATTTTGGTGCTTTGCCTCAGGTGCTTGTTGCTCCAGACTCTTGTGAAGCCTTCCGAATGCACTCTATGCCTTTGCTAAACTGTGATCTCTCTCTTTGTCAATCTTGGCGTCTGAAGAGATGATGCTTCCCAGGGAGGTGAAGTGTTGGATGGACTTAAGCACAGATGGGCCTATGCTGACGTGGGGATGGTGGTGTTCTTCCTGTGGTGCGGACTGGTAGAGGACTTCCCTTTCCTTCAGGCTGACTTCCAGCCCAAACGGCTCTGCAGCTGTTGCAAAGCAGGACGTGAGGCGCTGCAGGGCTGCTTTGGACGTAAGCACAGATGTGCCTATGCTGACATGGGGATGATGGTGTTCTTCCTGTGGTGCGGGCTGGTAGAGGACTTCCGTTTCCTTCAGGCTGACTTCCAGCCCAAACAGCTCTGCAGCTGTTGCAAAGCAGGACGTGAGGCACTGCAGGGCTGCTTCTGAATGGGCGACAAGGGCAGCATCGTCGGCAAAAAGCAGCTCACGGACTAGATAGTTTAGAGCAGTGTTTCTCAACCTGGGGGTCGGGACCCCAGGGGGGGTCACGAGAGGGTTTCAGAGGGTCACCAAAGACCATCAAAAAACATATATTTATGATGGTCTTAGGAAGCCCTTTGGCAGAGAAGATTGAAGATCTCTCCGCTTTTCCTTCTCTTTCTTTTTGGAAACAGACTGTGAATTCTCCCACCTAAAGCTCTCCTCTGCGGTGATTGGCAGGCCTCCCAGGGCTGTTTCTGAGACTCCAAGCAGGGAGGGGAGAGCAGGCATGCTTGGCGCATGGCAACATGATGCGCATGTGTTGGTGAGGGAAAGTGTGTGAGGTGGGATGGAGGCTCATGCCAGCTAGTCCCTTCAAGGCATGAGGGTTCTGTGTAGGAAGTTTGACCCAATTCTATCATTGGTGGGGTGCAAGGGGCTGTTTGATTGTAGGTGAACTATAAATCCCAGCAACTAAAACTCCCAAATGTCAAGATCTATTTTCCCCAAACTCCACCTGTGTTCACATTTGGGTATATTGAGGATTAGTGTCAAGTGTGGCCCAGATCCATCATTCTTGAGTCTATAGTGCTCTCAATGTAGGTGAACTACAACTCCCAAACTCAAGGTCAATGCCCACCAAACGCTTCCAGTATTTGCTATTGGTCATGGGAGTTTTTTGTGCCAAGTGTGGTTCAATTCCATTGTTGGTGAGTTCAGAATGCTCTTTGATTGTGGGTGAACTATAAATCCCAGCAACTTCCAAATGACAAAATCACACCACCACCCCTCAAAACTACAGTTATGAAGTAGCAATGAAAATAATGGTTAGGGGTCACCACGACATGAGGAACTGTATTAAGGGGTCGCAGCATTAGGAAGGTTGAGAAACACTGGTTTAGAGCCTTTGTGTGAGCCCTCAGGCGGCTTAAGTTGAACAAGCTGTACGATAGCGTATATATATATGCCGCCGTCTTCTTCTTCGAGGTCTGCCGTCGCCCTTTGGAGCATCATGCTGAAGAAGATTGTCAATAGGGTTGGTGCAAGAACACAACCTTGTTTCACTCCATTATTTATGAGAAAGGGCTCCGAGAGAGCATCGCCGTATCTGACTTGACCGCGCTGGCCCTCGTGTTTCAGGATAACCATTTTGAGGAATTTGGGGGGACATCCTAGACCAGGGGTGCCCACACTTTTTCAGCTTGAGAGCTACCTTCATAACATCCAAGTCAAAAAGATCTACCTGACGCGCTTCCGGTGTTCCGCTGCGCGCGCGCGCTCCTGCACACTCCCGTAGCCGCCTTCCGCCTGCATGCGGGGCTTCTTTCGCCTAAATGAGGCTTTAGTGGGTGGGCCCTGGCGCTCATCACTTGACACGGTGTGGTGACGTGACCGCACATTGGTTACTCCTAGGGGGGGGGGGAGCAAGGCGAAGGCGTGCGCAGGGATAGGATGCGAGGCTGCGGGAGGGAGGGAGTGTGTGTGTGTGTGTGTGAGAAGGCCTCGCCGGAGGAGGATGGTCCCCGCTCACAGTATTTATTTGCAGTATTTATATTCCGCCCTTCTCACCTTGCAGGGGACTCAGGGCAGATCGCAATGCACATATACATGGCAAACGTTCATAGACACACAACAACAACAACAACAACAACTTTATTTATGCCCCGCCACCATCTCCCCGAAGGGACTCGGGGTGGCTTACATGAGGCCAAGCCTCATCCAGTTCCCCCTGTCCAGTTCCCTGGGGAGGTCATCCACCAAGGCGATCGAAGCCCTCTCGGTACCATGACCAGGCCTAAACCCGGACTGTGACCTATAAACGCAGACTGTGATCCATATATAGACAGGGACACCGAGGCTACTTAACCTTCCAGCTTCATGAGGGTATGCTTTTTGAATTCCGGCCACCGGGGGAGCTGTCGCTTCACCGTCCACTTGTGACACTGATGGAGTACTTCCTCATTATTTCTCAGCTGCATTAAATCACTACTGACCAAGAGGTCATGAGTTCAAAGGCAGCCCAGGTTGGAGTGAGCTCCGACCAAAATTGTGTAGCTTGTTGTCGACCTTTGCAGCCCAAAAGGCAAATCATCTGTCAAGTAGGAAATTTAGGTACCACCTATGTGTGGGGAGGCTAATTTAACTCGAGGCCATTAAAAACTCCAGGAAGTATGCAAAGAATGGGGAATGCGACACCTCCCCTGGTGGCCAGAAGCTGGAATGTTAAATAGCCTCTGAGTGTTTGTCTATATATGTTGTGTGCCTATGGCATTGAATGTTTGCCATGTATATGTACATTGTAATCCGCCCTGAGTCTCCTTGGGGGTGAGAAGGGCGGAATCTAGATACTGTCAATAAATAAATAAATAAATAAATTTAATTAGCCTCCCGCATAAGCGATACCTAAATTTTCCTACTTGACAAATGCACCTGTCTTTCGGGCTGTAAAGGTCAACAGGAAGCTGGACAAATGGCCGGAAGCTCACTCCAACCCGGGCTGGCTTTGAACTCATGACCTCTCGATCAGTAGCGATTTTAATTTTTTTAAATTTTTTAAGTTTTAATTTTTTAATTTTTTTAATTTTAAATTTTTACATTTTTACATTTTAAATTTTTTTAAATTTTTTAATTTTTTAATTTTAAATTTTTAAATTTTTACATTTTAAATTTTTTAAATTTTTAAATTTTTAATTTTTACATTTTAAATTTTTTATTTTTTAAATTTTTAAATTTTAAATTTTAAATTTTTAATTTTTTAATTTTTTAATTATTTAAATTTGAAATTTTTTAAATTTGAATTTTTTAAAATTTTGAAATTTAAAATTTTGAAATTTTTAAATTTATTTTTAAATTTTTAATTTTTTAAATTTTTAAATTTAATTTAATTCATCACAACCCGTATATAATATGTACATCCATTATATAGTGTGATGTTTTTGTTTTAGTTTGAGGTCTCAAACATATGAGCGACCGCTGGTGGGGTGCTTGGGAGGAGGATTCCATCTCTGGGCTGTACTCCAAACACCATGACGAGGGATTCTGGCATTTGTGGTCCAAAACAGTATGTAGTGCTATAATATTGTAAGGCAGGCCTCTAAAGTGGGCGAGATCCAGCCCCTGGTTCCGTACATGCGTCCAGCTGTTCGGCCAAAACTTTGAAGGACCTGCTTGTGCGCCAAAGGAAGGAAGCAGATGGCTTCCATTTATCTTCGGTAGAC
>JARBWK010004303.1:0-10632 GCA_030556195.1 Anolis apletophallus
AACCCCAACTACACCTACCAATTGATGGGATCAAAGCTTTCTGAGACAAACCAGGAAAGGGATCTTGGGGTTTTGGTGGACAGCTCAATGAAGATGTCAACCCAGCGCAGCAGCAGTGAAAAAAGCAAATTCTATGCTTGGCATGATCAGGAAGGGAATCGAAAATGGGTCAGCAAATGTTGTATTACCTCTCTACAAATCTATGGTGAGGCCACATCTGAGTACTGTGTACAATTCTGGTCACCGCACCTCAAGAAGGATATAACGGAACTGGAAAAGGTACAGAAAAGGGCAACAAGAATGATCCAAGGGATGGAGCGGCTCCCTTATGAAATCAGGTTGCAACGCCTTGGTCTTTTCAGCCTTGAAAGACGGCGTTTAAGAGGTGACTTGATCGAAGTGTATAAAGTCATGCATGGGATAGAAAAGGTGAATAAAGAACAAAAATTTCTCTGTCACAAAACACTAGGACTAGGGGCACCCTGAAGCTCCAAGGTAGGAAAGTTAGGACTAATAAAGGGAAATATTTCTTCACCCAGAGAAAGGGTCATTGGGTTATGGAACTCACTTCCAGAGGAGGTTGTGACAGCGGTCAGCCTGGACAGCTTCAAGGCAGCATTAGACAGATTCATGGATACCAAGGGAATTGATAGTTACTGAAATGGACATCCAAGTGCCACCTCTGTGTTGGTTGAGGTAGGCAGGATTTCCCTGGGCACTGGTTGTGGGGGGTCGGGAGCAGGTGAGGGTTTTGCCCTCCTTTCTGCTAGAGATCCCCGTGTACAACTGGGGGGCCACTGTGTGACACAGAATGCTGGACTAGATGGGCTGAGGCCCGATTCAGCATGGCTCTTCTTATGTTCTTATGTTCTCTCTTTCTAACTGCCTTCTGCAGTATCACAACACAGACTTCTCTGTTCTCCTCAGAACAGACAGCAGCAGCTTCTCAAACTGCCACCCGCTGGTCCCACCGCTCCTGACTGACTGAAGAATTTCAAACCTGGACAAACTTCTCAGGGGCTGTGCCCTGTAATATTCCCCATTAACCCTGTGTGGCCTGTCTCACATTTAATCATCTAACACAACACAAATGTAATAATGCAAACCACACATTTAACCATAAAATAAAGGTAGAATCCTCAATACACATCATGACCTCGTTACTCCCACCTATGCGCTTTGGTGTGCGGAGAGGAAGAAGGCCAATAGGGCTGGCTTATGCTTTGGCCCAGGTACCTTGAATCTTGTCTAGAGGCTGGAACTTGTCTTATAATGGGTTCGGCTATCGTTCTTCGTTGCCTTTATTGAGTGTCAGGTGCATATTAACTGTTACACCCGTATGATTTATTTTTTGGATTTGGGGTTCCACGTTTAACCCTTCGTCTTCTTTTTCTTGACCAGGGACTTGTGGGTTTCTGGAGCCGCCCCGGCATGATGAGAAACAAACCAGCATCCGGTGGGTATTGAGGAATCTGGAAGCCAAAGCGCAATAAGGAAACCGGTCCTCTCGGAAATAGAAGTCACCTCAAGGCGCCCATCGTGCTGAATTCTTAAGCTCACTTTAGATGATAGAGTAGAACCATAGAGTTGAAAGAGAGTGTGTGGCCCATCTAGCCCAACCCCCTGTCGTGCGGGAGAAGCAGTCAATGGACCTCTGGCAGGTGGCCAGCCTCGGTTGAAGAGTCCCCCAAAAAGCCTCCACTAAACTCTGCGGCAAAGAGTTCCTCTGCTGAGCGGCTTTTACAGCCAGGAAGTGCTTCCTAACGTTTGGTGGAATCTCTTTTTCTGTTTGCTGCAGGTCATCAGAGAGGGAAAGACAAGTGACAGGTGTCCGTATTACATGTACATGGCATTGCCGACATGGAGGAGAAAGCACATCAATGTACTGAATGCGAAAAGAGGTTTAGGTGCCACGGAGATCTGAAAATACATCAAAGAACCCACACTGGGGAGAAACCCTATAAATGCCTGGAGTGTGGGAAGAGCTTCGCTCAGAGTGGAAGTCTACATTCACATCAAAGGACTCACACTGGGGAAAAACCCTATAACTGCTTGGAGTGTGGGAAGAGCTTTGCTCAGAGGGGAAGTCTGCATAAACATCAAATGACCCACACTGGAGAGAAACCCTATATCTGCCTGGAGTGTGGGAACAGCTTCAATCGTAGTTCAGGTCTACATTCACATCAAAGGACTCACACTGGGGAGAAACCCTATAACTGCCTGGAGTGTGGACAGAGCTTCACTCAGAGTTCAAATCTACATAGACATCAAAGGACTCACTCAGGGGAGAAGCCCTATGAATGCCTGGAGTGTGGACAGAGCTTCACTCAGAGTTCAGATCTACGTTCCCATCAAATGACTCACACGGGGGAGAAACCCTTTAAATGCCTGGAGTGTGGGAAGAGCTTCACTCTTATGTCAGGTCTAAAAAGACACCAAAGGACTCACACTGGGGAGAAACCCTATACATGCCTGGAGTGCGGAATGAGCTTCTCTCGAAATGGAAATCTACATTCACATCAAAGGACTCACTCAGGGGAGAAACATTAAAAATGCCTGGAGTGTGGACAGAGCTTCACTACGAGTTCAAAGCTATGAACACATTAAAGAACTCACACTGGGGAGAAACCGTATACATGTTTAGAGTGTGTACAGAGCTTCACTCAGGGTTCAAAGCTACGTAGACATCAAAGGACTCACACTGGGGAGTAACCCTACAAGTGTGTCTGGAGCAGTGGTTCTCCACCTGAGTGTCCCCAGATGTTCTGGCCTTCAACTCCCAGAAGTCCTTACAGCTGGTAAACTGGCCGGGATTCCTGGGAGTGGTAGGCCAAAACACCTGGGGACCCTCAGGTTGAGAACCTCTGGTCTCCAGCGTGGACAGAGCTTCGCGCAGAGTTCATATCTGCATAGACATCACAGAATCCACACTGGAAGGAATGGGGATAATTGGCATCAGAAAGTCTTTCTAACACGTACAAAAGCAACTCTGAGATGTCAGAAAAGGAAACACAACGTTGGGACATTTTATCAGTTGTGGTGAATTGTAGAAATGTTGAACTCAGGTGCATTTTGTCACGGAAGCGATTAAGGTTAAATGAAAGCATAGTTTTATTGGTTCAGAATGCTGGACGATTGAGTTAGTTCACTTTGTGTGTCTATGTCGGTGTCTGTTTCATTGGCATGCTGGTTTCTCATTTAGTATTGTATTTTACGTAATAATTCGTTTGCTGTGTCGTTTAAGCATTCGATACAACTTCTGCCTTTTTTGAATTGATGTTTTTAATGTCTCTCTCTTTTTGGGGTTTTTATTTTTGCAAAATGGCCGAAACTGTTGAAACCAGAGATTCGGATAGACCTGGTTTTAGCCCTTTGGACATCATTTCCGGCCCCTGTGTTGGCGGCATCGTCAGGGCAGTCAGGAAAATCCATTACTAATTGTACATTGCAATTCAGAATTAGAATTAAAAGATAAAGATGTAATCTCCCTGATTTTGCTTGAAGCAGAAAAGCTCTTTCTTTTCTAAGTTCCCACAGAACATTTCCATTGATTGATTTCCATGGTCCAAAGGCGTTTGTTTGACCTGCTTGTTTATTCTGCCAGTATTTACAGAACCCATCGGTCAGATGGTCAGGTCAGCAGCGCAGAGTCAGCCTCCTGCTAGAGTTTTGTGCAGAACAGAAGCTGACTATCACAAACACTATCTTTCAGCAGAAAGATTGCTTGAAGACCACCTGGATGCACCCGAGATCCAAGCACTGGCACCTCATTGACTATGTTTTAGTGCGCCAGGGAGACATTCGTGATGTCCGTCATACTCGAGTGATGCCCAGAGCAGAATGTCAAACAGACCATCGCCTTGTAAGATGTAAACTAAATCTACACCTTAAGCTCAAACCTAAGAGGGGGGGGGCATCTTAAAGAGGAGACCACCTGGATGCACCCAAGTCAACAATCTCCAACAGGCTGTTGAGAGAGATAACTTCCAGGCAAATCTGCAAACAAAACGTGAATTCCTCCACGGGTCAACGCAAGAGGGATGCCCCCAAAAAGAGATATAAGGACTCCCTGAAACAGGCTCGGCCAGATTGATCCCCAACAATGGTCCACCCTGGCCTCACATCGGGAGGCATGGAGACGCACTATCCACAATGCTGCGGCCTCTTTCGAGAAGTCACGCCGAACGGGTCTCGAAGAAAAACGACAACGCAGAAAGAACCGCAACTTGGAAACAACATCACCCAAGGAGACTTTCTGCTGTGCTTTCTGCAACCGGACTTGCCTATCTCAGATTGGCCTTCTCAGTCATCAACGCACTTGTAGAAAGCGTGGGATGAGTCATTCCCTTCTCTACGCTGCCCTGTCTTCTCGTTCTGTGGCCTTCAAGGGACTTCTTCCTCTCGGCCTCCCCTTCCTTCCAGTTTCCTTTCCTGGGGGATGGACTGGTTGGGTCTTCTGGCGGTCCAAGGCACTCTCCGCATTCTCCTCCAACACCGGGGCCCAGAAGAGCCTCCCTTCCTTCGCTCAGCCTTCCCTGTGGTCCAGCTCTCACTTCCATAGGTTACTACGGGGAATCCCTTTGCTTTAACTGTGCAATGGATCTTCGTTGCCAGTGTGATGCCTCCACTCTTCATTCGTTTATCGAGACTGGCCATTGCTCTCATGGAGTCAGAGTCGGAAGAGACCTCGCGGGCCGTCCAGTCCAACCCCATTTTGCCAAGAAGCAGGACAACCGCACTCAAAGCACCCCCAACAGATGGCCGTCCAGCCTCTGTTTCAAAGAAGGAGCCTCACTCCACCACACGCCCTCCCTCCCTCCCTCCGGGGCAGAGAGTTCCACTGCTGAACAGCTCTCACTGTCAGGAAGTCCTTCATGTTAAGGTGGAACCTCCTTACCTGTCGTTTGAAGCCATCGTTCCCTTGCGTCCTAGTCCCCAGGGCAGCGGAAAACGAGCTTGCTCTCTGCAAGGGAAGTCCCTTGGCGGTGGGTCCATGGGTGGGCGTGGAGCCCCCTTCTTCATCCGCACCTTCTCCCTTCCGCAGGGAGGACGTCAGTTTCCTGGTGGAAGTTGGTCCTGGTCAGGGTTGGCTTGAGGGCTGAGAAGGGCCGTATACAAATAAAGGAAGTAAACAAACAAATAAATATTCTGATGCCTTGATGTGTATGGGGTGTGTGTGTGGGGGGGGGATCTTTAGAAGTGTCTTTTTAGGATTTATTATCCCACCCTTTGTGTCCCTTTGAGTTGGAGGTGAGGGATTGGGGGGGACTTTGATGAAAGGGAAAGAGTAACGGTGAGTTTATTGGTCTCGTTCTCGTGACGGACGAAAGCATGCTGCTCTCAAAGAGGGTAAAGGCTTGATGGTTTCAAAGATGTGTGAGTATTCCTTGATGAAGACGTTACGAAACCAGTTTCAGCAGCACGACTTCCCTTCAAGCCTTTCCTCTCTCCCGGAAGGACTTTTATATTATTGACACGTGGAAACTGGTTTCTGACCACCTTTAACCCGGCCTCGAGATCCTGACCCCTTGGACCTTGACAACCTCTCTCCTGTCACTCAACTCCCTCAGCTCTTCCCTAGCTCATTTTCCAGCTGCCTTCAGCTCACTCCCTCACTGACTCCCGCTCACTGACCAACTGACCCCCTTTCAAGCCTCCAAACACAGGAGGAGGAGAGGGGGGCTGGTGATGGGGTTCAACAATACCCCTGACGTGGGGAGGGGCCACCGTGGCCCCGATGGGTCTGCCCAGCAGCCAGGCCCTAATGGAGCCCAGTGTCCCGAGCGCCAGGCTCCCAAGCAAGTCCCACAGAAGGTCTTGTCCATGGAGATGATGCCCAGTGGCTGGGAATGACCAAGGGGGGAGTGGCCTTTCCCAGACAGTGGCCGGGTGTCCCTTGACTCTCCACCCCGGTGAGACCAAGGGCAGCCACACAGGCGCAGGAGGGGAGGGGGGCCTAGGCCTAGTGGTGGCTGTCCACCTTCCTAATGCCGGGACCCCTTAACACGGTTCCTCATGTGGTGGTGACCCCCAACCATCACGTTATTTCCGTTGCTACTCCGGAACTATAACTTTGCTACTGTTATGAATATCTGATCTGCAGGATGTATTTTCATTCACTGGGCCAAACGGGGCACAAATACCCAGTACGTCCACATTTGAATACTGCTGGTGTGGGGCCCGGGTTGGTTTTTTCCGTTTAGGAGTTGTAGTTGCTGAGATTTATAGTTCACCTCCAAGCAAAGAGCATTCCGAACTCCACCAATGATGGAATTGAGCCAAACGTGGCACACAAAACTCCCACGACCAACAGAATACGGCAGAAGGGTTTGGTGGGCATGGAATACCTTGAGTTTGGGAGTTGTAGCTCTCCATCCAGAGAGCAGTGTGGGCTCAAACCATGATGGATCTGGACCAAACTTGGCACGGATCCTCAATATGCCCAAATGCAAACACTGGTGGAGTTTAGGGAAAATAGGCCTTGACATTTGGGTGTTGTAGTTGCTGGGATGTATAGTTCACCTGGGGAGGGAGGGAGGGAGGGCGTGGGAGCAGAAAAGGCCCCCCTCGCTCCAAAGAAGGCCCACGCCTTTGAATGCTCTGCAGAGGCCTGTCCCCTTGCTTCTCCGGGGAGGGAGGGGCTTCCTTTCTGCCATCCTGGAGAGAGAGAGAGACGAGGGCGCCATGGAGTCATGGCCGCAAACTACAGGAAAGGAAGGAGGTTCCAACTGAATGTCATTAGGAAGAACTTCCTGACTGTGTGTGAGAGAGACCTGTTCAGCAGTGGAACTCCCTGCTGCCCCGGAGGGAGAGAGTGTGGTGGAGTGAGGCTCCTTCCTTCTTTGGGGGCTTTGAAGCAGAGGCTGGGTGGCCATCTTCTGGGGGTGCCTTGAATGCGATTGGCAGAATGGGGCTGGGCTGGGCGGTGGCCCCCCAGGGGGTCTCTTCCAACTCTTCCGGGATTCCGTGATAATACGGGGATTGTGCTATGCTAATCACATCAGATATTGCAAGGCTTCCTCCACTTGATTTTCCCGACTAGGCCTCAGCGAATGGGACATTGAGTACGGCCTGAATTGACAGTAACCAACCTCGGCACGCAGAGCCCCTATGACCCACGCTACCGTCTTCTGCAGTTTGGAGGAGGGTGGACCATGGGTGATGGGACTTGAAGTACCTTCACGGATTATGGGATTTGTAGTACTTTCAAACCCTTCCTTCCCCACACACCACTGCGGCCCTGAACCAAGACCGATAAAGCATAAACTTGGCACACAATGCCCCCATGACCCACACTCCATCCGACTGCGGTTTAGAGGAGGGCGGTTTAGAGGAGGGCGGACCATGGATGATGGGATTTCAAGTACCTCCACTCACTTCCTGAGCCCGCTGTGACCCTCATCCAATGACTGATCAAGACCAAACTTGGGACACAGAGCCCCCATGACCCATTCTACATCCTGGTGCAATTTGGAGGAGGATGGACCAGGGATGATGGGACTTGAAGTACCTCCACTCACTTCACAAGACCACTGCTACCCTCACCCAATGACTGATCAAGACCCAACTTGGCACACAGAGCCCCATGACCCACTCTACATCCTGGTGCAATTTGAAGGAGGATGGACCAGGGGTGATGGGACTTGAAGTACCTCCACTCACTTCCCAAGGCTGCTGTGACCCTCACCCAATAACTGATCAAGGCCAAACTTGGCACACGGAGCCCCCATGGCCCACTCTACATCCTGGTGCAGTTTTGATGAGGAGGGACGGGACCACAGACGATGGGACTTGAAGTACCTCCACTCACTTCTGGGCTTTAGCCTGCCACTTTTGGACTCTCGCTTGCTGTGGTGTTTCTGCGAGTATCTCTGTAGATCTTTGGAAGCTGTTCCTTGATTTATGGCGTTGACGAACTAATATGTTATATTGCAATATTATACATTGCAATGGTCCAGACACCCCCCCCTCCCTCCACCCAAGGCTGCCACCAGGGGGCAGCCTCTCCCCAGCCCCCTCCCTGGAGGACCACGTGGCCCCTCCTTCCCTTAGGCACAGCAGCCTTGGAACTCCTGCTTCCCCTTTAAACATGCAAATGAGCCCTCCCGCAAATGAGCTCCCATTGCAAGGGACTGGCGGGGGTGACGTCAGCCCGGCCCCGCCCCCTTGGCAGCCGGCGCCATTTTCGAAGGAAGAGGCGCCAGAAGGAAGCAGGAGGAGGCAAGGCGAGGGAGTGAGTGCCTCTTTGAGGGGCGAGGAGGAGTGAGTGAGTGGGGGCCTTGGGGGAGGCTCTTTGAGGCCAGGGGGGGTGGAGGGAGGCCTCTTTGAGGGGGGAGGGAGGGAGTGAGGGGAGGGAGGGAGGGAGGCCTTTGGGGAGAGGGGTGGAGTGGTGAGTGGGGGCAGGGCAGGCGAGGAGGAGCCTCCCAGGGAGGGAGGAGGGGGGGTGGGTGGCCTTTGCCCAGGGAGAGGAGGAGGGGAGGAGGGCCTCTTTGAGGGGCCCCAGGGAGGGAGGGGAGGCCTTTGGGGAGGGGGGTGGGGGAGGGGCCTGTTTCCAGGGTGCCCAGGAGAGGAGGGGAGGGGGGGGGGAGGCCTCTTTGGGTGGGGCCCCTTCCTTGACGCCCCAGTCCCAGGGAGGAAGGGCAGGGGAGGAGGCCTGTTTGGGAGGCCAGACAAGGATTGGAGGGGAGAGGGGTGGAGTGGCCCCTTCCTCCACGGCCCAGTCCCAGGGAGGCAAGGGGACCTGTTTGGGAGGCCAGAGAAGGGAGGAAGGAAAAGGATGGGAGGGGAAGGGAGGGATGGAAAAGACGCCTTGGGGGGAGAGGGGTGGAGTGGCCCTTTCCTCCACGGCCCAGTCCCAGGGAGGCAGGACAGGGCAGGCGAGGAGGCCTGTTTGGGAGGCCAGGGAGGGAGGAGAAGGCTTGGAGATGAGGTGGGGGAGGGGGGTGGAGTGGCCCCTTCCTCGACAGCCCAGTCCCAGGGAGGGAGAGAGGGAGAAGGCCCGCTGGCCTCCCCGCCAGGAGAAGACCCTGCTGAGGAAGAGGAAGGAGGAGGAAGGGGCTGCGGCTGGGCCCTCCCTCCCTCGGTCCCTCTCCACCGGGCCAAACGCACGGCATCAAAGGATAAAGCTCTGGGCGAGAGAGCCACGAGAAAGGTCCCCCACACACACACACACACACACACCACACACACACTTTGCTATTTCACTAGCTGGGGGACCCGGCGGTGCCCGGGTTATTTGAGGAAGGCCTTGTGTGCCAAGGTTGGTTCCTATGAGATGTGTATGTGGCTGGCAGTGGTCTCAGGAGCTTAGTGAAGGCACTGGCTTCATGGAGTCCCCATCAAAGGGTGCAGAGTGGGCCACGAGGGGGGGCCGTGGCCCACCCCCCTCCAAAGAGCACCAGGGTGTAGAGTGGGCCAAGGGGGCTCTGTGTGCCAAGTTTGGTCTTGATCACTCATTGGATGAGGTCTGTATTGGTCATTGGGTGAGGGTCGCGTTGTAAAGTGTGCCATTAGGCCACTGTGTACCAAGTTTGGTCCTGATCCGTCACTGCTCTGGGCCGCAGTGTCTGACTGCCTGAGGCCTTTCCTTTTCCCTCTGAGTCACCTTAGAATGTTGGAATGTGGATGGCCAATCGGAGTCCTTTATGCAAATAGTTTCTCAGTGGCAACCAATGCCCTCTGTCTGGTGCCTTCTAAGGCTGGAGTTCTAAAGCTGGCCAATCTGAGTCCTTTATGCAAATAATCTGGTGCCTTAGAGTGTCGGAGTTCTGAGGCTGGCCAATCAGTGCCCTTTATGCAAATCATCCCACAGTGGCAACCAATCGAAACGCTGGCACATATTCCGCACCGCCGCAAACACTGACTTTTATTATATACATAGATTAGTCGCCCTCCACCGAAGGGCTCTGGGCAACTTACATTTCCGGGGGAGGGGCTCATAATCGGGAACGGAAGAGAGGAATGAGGCTTCCAATAAGGGGGGGGGGGGAGTGCCCTCGGAGGGACGCCGTGTGGGCGAAGCAACAGGGCGGGAATGTACGCTCTGTGGCTGTGGGGAAAATCCAGCTGCATCCGCCCCTCTGTTGTTAATCATACTTGAACCGTGCGCATTGCTGGGAAGAAGAACACGACCAGCACCAAATAACAATAATAACAGTAATGCACGAGAGAGCGAAGGCCGTGGTGTTGTGTCAGCTGCAGGGCGGGACAGGGCCCTTCTCCGTGATCTGCTTTTACGCGGCATTAACGTTGAACGCCTGTACGATAGAGATCAGGCCTGGGCAAACTTTGGCCCTCCGGGTGTTTTGGACTACAACTCCCACAATTCCTAACAGCCGGCAGGCTGTTAGGAATTGTGGGAGTTGTAGTCCAAAACACCCGGAGGGCCAAAGTTTGCCCAGGCCTGTTATAGATTGATCAATGGATGGATGGATGAATGGATAGATAATAGTGCTAATGTATAGATATATAAGCTTAAAAGGATATCAGGAACCTGAAACAGGCAAGGGGGGGAAAGAGAGAGGAAAGCCCTCCTTCTGGAAGAGGTTGTGGTGTATTCCATAGACAAGTAGCGTTGTTGTTGTTGTTCTACTTTGCATCTGAGGATACCCCAGCAACCGAAGGGAGGGAGGG
>JARBWK010004304.1:0-10629 GCA_030556195.1 Anolis apletophallus
TTACCCTTGTATACACATTGCCTACAACATAAACATCAACCTGACTCACTACGCATTAGAGTACTTGATAAAATTGAACCACATAGGCATACAGACCCCTTTAAGGCCCTTTGCAAACTTGAAAGACTTTGGATAATCCAATTAAACTCAGAGATTCCTAATGGGTTAAACGAGGTAATCAGTGTTCAATCACTGATTACCTAATGTTCCACCTAATTACTTTATAATACACTCCTGATCCTTCCTCTCTCACCTTTATGGTCACCTTACTGCCTAAGTAAGGTTAAGCCTGAATGCTTCGCTGACTGGTATGTTACCTTTAATTTATAATGTACTCTGGGTTGTTTTATAGACTATTGTATTGTATTTGATATGTACCTATACCTCTCTTTAGACACTTGGACCACGGGAATATCATTTATGGCCTTGAGAAAGCCCCGCCCGGGGCGAAACGAGGGAGTGGCCCTGAAAAAGCTTTGGCACGCCAACTCGTCGGCCTCTTTTTGAACTTATATATTTTGGAGCTTATTCTACCTCCAATATCCCTGTGTCATCCGCCATTTGGACTTTACAGTATCTGGGGACATCATTCGATTCTATGGACAGTCATTATATTATTTGAGGGGTTGCGATTCTACTATGACTTATTGCCATTGTTCTATTACATATAGAGCACCTCCTATGATGTTTTTCTATGTATGACTAGTCCTGTTTAATGTATGCAACACCTGTATAACCCAATGCTGTTTATGATGTTATGAAATAGATATTTTTATATCTTAGTCTTGTACTGTTTGTTGTTCGTGCACCCAGCACTCAGTGATTTATATTGTACACGAGTTTACTCGTCTAGGTAGACCGCCAGGTAGCGGTCCAACAGGTCTCGGAAAATGTCATTCATGAAATGTTGGAAACAGGCAGGGGCGTTGCACAAACCGAATCCCATCACCAGGTATTCAAAACTGCCCCACTTGGTCTGGAAGGCCGTCTTCCAGTCGTCACCCTGGCGAATCCGGACAAGGTTGTAGCCCTCAGGTCCAGTTTAGTGAACACCTTAGCTCCCCGCATCCGCTCCAAGAGCTCGGGGATCAAGGGCAGGGGATAGCGATTCCGGATCGTGATCTTGTTGAGTTCCCTGTAGTCATTGCACAGCCGCAACTCCCGATTTCTTCTTGACTTAAAAGAATCGGAGCCCCAGCCGGGATTGGGAGGGCCGAATGAACCCTTCCGCAGATTCTCATCCAGGAAATCTCGGAGAGCCTGTTGCTCTGGTTCCGAGAGAGGGTAGAGTCTTCCCCGCGGGATCGGGGGCCCCGGTTGCAGTGCTATGGCACAGTCATAGGGCCGGTGCGGAGGCAAGCGTTCCGCCTCCTGCTCCCTGACGACATCCCCAAATCCGGCATACTTCTTGGGCAGGGTAGCCACATTCTCCACTTCGTGGGCAAGGCACGCCCGGGCCGACATGCAGTGTCCCTGGCAGTGGTCCGAAGAATAAATTAGCTGCCTCTTAGCCCAGGAGATCTGTGGGGTCGTGGAGTGCGAGCCACACAATGCCCAGGACAATGGGGAAATCTGGGAGCTTGGTCACAAGGAAAGAAATGTCCTCTTTATGGGAGCTAGTCCACATCCTGGTAGGAGCCGTATACTGAGTTACAGCCCCTGTTTTCAGGACTCTCCCATCAATGGTTTGGACGCCCTTGGGCTCTTGGAGATCAAGAAAATTTAATCCGGCAGACTTGGCATAGTCCGCATCGATGAAGTTGTTGGTCGCTCCCGAGTCAATCATGGCATGGACCATCATCGGCCCCTTCTCGGGCGACCACAAACTGACCATTACAAGGAACAATTGTCCAGTCTTGGGTTCAGGGGGGAGGTTAGCGACGGCGGCCGAGTGAGCGAACCCTCTTACACCCGGCCGGTCCCTCCCCCCCATCGCCTGAATGGCTTCTTCGGCCTCTGGGGCCCCTCCGAGGGCGGCAGAGGCCCGAGGGGTCTTGCCACGCGGTTTCTGGGGCACTCCTTAGAAAAATGTCCAGCCCCCGCAGTACCAGCACAAGTTGAGGCGCTGACGCCGTGCCTTCTCCGCTTGGTCTACTTTGGGCCGAACTGTACCCAACTGCATGGGCTCCGGGTCATCCGGCCGGCCGGCACTGGCAATTGCCGGGGTTGAAACTGTCCGCCCCTTCCTTCCGCGCCACTGGATTCTCCATCACGCCCTTGTCCCACCGCCTCCTGGTCTGCAGTCCCGCTTCCATCCGAAGGCTCAAGGTGATGGCAGCCTCCAGATCCGCGGGCCGAGGATGTTTTATCATCTCCTGTTGCAGTTCCGACGGCAGTCCCGCAATGTAGTGATACCGCAACGACGGCAGACCCCACTGCGTCTGGGAAGCCAAAACTCGAAAACGGGAGATGTACTGGGACAGGGAGAGATCCTTACACGTCAGCCGGGCCAGATCCCTCTCAACGAGTTCCTCATTCACCGGGCCCCCCCATGTTGCCCTGATCGCATCCAGGAAAGCCCGCAGCGTGTTGGTATGGGGGGACTGCGCCCGGATCAAGGCGGTGGCCCACGTTGCCGCCGACCCGTCCAGCAAATTGAACACAAAAACCACCTGGGCTCGATCGTTGGCGAACTCGTTGGGGCGTTGCTCCAAATAAAGTTCCACTTGGCAAACAAAAACTTCCACCTGGGCCGGATTGCCACTGAAGCGGCCGGGTGGGCTCACCCCCGGGTGCCGTCCGGCCCGGGTCCGCAGCTCACCCACTCGTTGCATCTCTTGCACCTGGGCATCGGTCAGGTTAGCCATGGCAGCAGTGGGGACGATGGGAGCCTGGGTGCGCTGCCTGCGGTTCCTGGTACGTCCCGTGGTGCGAAAGGGGTTCGAGGAGTTCTCCGGCCAACTGTCACAATCGCCGACTTAGAACTGCCCCTTTAACACACACACGGAGACGTAGCAAAGGCTAACTACTTTATTGAATATAATAAACAGTCCAAAAGGTATATAGTCCAATAAAAAGCAAGTGTTCAAGGTATAAAGCAAATAGTCCAAAGTATAGTAGCAAATAGCTTGAAGCGTGGCAAGGCTCCGCAAACCAATGCGGATCAGGAAACAGGACAAGGTTTCGCAATCCAATGCGAATCAAGAACCAGGGCAAGGTGCCGCAACCACTGCGGCTCAGGAAACAAGGCAAAGGCAAGGCAAGGCTTGATGACCACTGTTAGCTTGTGGTCCCACTCGCTTCGCGCCTATTCAGTATAGACGTGGCCGGAGAACTGAGGATCAGTTCCCACGGGCCGTATTTAATCCCTCGGCCGGGACCCCGACGATCTAGGGCCCGGCGCCTCCAGTCTCTACTTTCCGAACGGTGACGGTCTAGGGACAGATGCCAGCTCCTCCTGCCCTCCTCTATGTCCCTGCGCCTGTTATGAGAACGGCCCCGCTCTTCCAGCCTAGTATCGCTATCTTCCTGAGAAGCAGCCTCCCGGTTTCCCATCCGCTAGCCTCCATCTGCTGCTCGGCCAGCTCCTGGGAACCTCGGCCATTTGGGAATTCATAACTATCTCCGCTATCTGCTTCGCTGCCTCCCATCTCCACCTGGTCCGCTCCTTCCCCGGGAGAATGCTCCCATTCAAAATCCCAGGCTAAACTCTCTGCCGGTGGACTGGGCAAAGGCACGGCTGACCAATCTTGCTCTGGGCCTTCCAACTCATCCTCCGAGTCCCTTTCAGCCTGTGCGGGTCCCAATGCCAACGGGACCCCCGGTGCGTCACCCCTCCCCCGCGGCCCGGGCGGACCCATGGGTGCTACAGTTGCCTAAGTATCCCACAAATTAATATTATGGCTTGTGCATGCAATGAAATCTCTTAATTTGTGAGTCAACACTATAGAAACCCCATTAAGAAATACTTGTAGCATGGGGAAGGTGATAACTACCCTGGATGCAATTTTTTTTAGCTGTTATGAATACTACTAATACATGACATGTACCAAATCTTGTTCTTAGATTAGAAATAATATGTTCTTTTTGATTATGTGTATGATTAAATTCAGATAGATGTTTAAAAGTCGTTTTTACTATAATTCAAAATAGAGTATTTTCTCTTTTGATATTATCTGCTTAGTTTCATTCTCCAGAATAGGTTCTTGAGGTTTGTACATGTTTTGTGACATTTACCATTGTTCAAGTTAGTTTCATCTGTGGGTCATATGGGTGTTCTCTCTTCACCTATAGTAGAAGGCAGCAAAATGCATCTAGAAAATGACGTAAATATTTCGCTGTGATTTTCAGCTTATTTGATTTTGGTATTTTTTCTGCCTAGAAATAGTTATGTTGTTTTCTAGATGCATGTGTAGCAAATAGGGCTTGTTAGAACAGCCAAGGGAGCAGGTATTATTAACTATAAATATAGTTTGTCAGGTTCTTAAGGAGAGTGTTATTGAACATGGCACCTCCCCTCAAAGATTTATAGTTTCCCAATGAGAATGAGCCAGAATGAAATACAGCAGTGCCCTTCTACGTATTTACATGAAGTCTCTCATGCTCTGCCATGGACCACCAGCAGCTCAACCTCCCCAGGAAGTCCATTTTTCTATTTTTACACTTTTTGACCCAACATCTTTAATCTGCACTGGTCTGGATCAGCAAATGTTTGTAGGGAGCCCAGTCTCTTTAAATGTATGCCGGCCAAGTTGGAGCTGGGCCCAACAGGTACCCTCTCCCATAGGATCTGGGAATCTTTAATGGGCGTCCAGTTCCAACTCTGCACTGATCGCATGAAGCCCAGGTTTTTTCATTGGTGCTAGTCCGAACCAGCACTTACCTCATGGGCCTTAGCCCATGGCCGAAGGTCTTTCTATGCCAGGACAGCTAAATATCCAGTTAACCAAAATGAAACATATGATGCTACAATGTATCGTAGCACCTTCCATCAATGTATCGTAACACCTTCCATCCCTGACTCTGCTCTATTCTATATCCCAATTTTTCCTTCGCTGATACTAATACGTGCACGTGTGCAGGAGCTACAGTAAATCATTAAAAGGAAAAGAAACAACCCTTCTAACCCTATCATGCATGCCCACAGTGCCACCATTTTGGCACTCTCAGACCTTGCTTTCTCCTCCATCTTCCCAACTATTATTTATTTATTTACGTACTTAATTTTTACCCTGCCTTTCGCAACCCTCAGGAACTTAAGGTGGCTTACAACTCTGGCAAGAATTCAATGCTGGTAAAATCAACAATAAAGTATAAAACATCCCCTCAGTTAAAATCAATTAACAGTTAGTATAAAAACACATACAACTGTATACAAAATGATATATAAAGTGTGTAGTACCATTCACCCAAAATCCTTGCACATAATCCTTATTCAGACCATGTCGAAACCCGTAGGAACTTATTCTTCGAATGCTTGTGTACAAAGCCAGGTCTTCGCTGGGGAGGAGTTCCACAGCTGACGAGCCTCCACTGAGAAGACCTTGTCTCGTCCCCACCAATCACATTTGTGAAGACGGTAGGACTGAGAACAGGGCTTCCCCAGACGATCTTAAAGTTCTAGTAGGCTCATAAGAGGAAATGCATTTGGACAGGTAAGTTGGACAAGAACCGTTTAGAGCTTTATAGGCCAAGACCAGCACTTTAAATTGAGCTCTGTATCATATTGGCAGCCAGTGGAGCTGACGCAACAGAAGAGTTGTGTGCTCCCTGTACGTCGCTCCAGTTAGAAATCTGGCTGCCGCCCATTGCACTAGTTATAGCTTCTGGCCATCTTCAAAGGCAACCCCACGTAGCGTGCATTGCAGCAATCTATACAAGATGTATCAAGAGCATTGACCACCGTGGCCAAGTGTGATTTCTCAAGGTTTGTGCACAACTGGTGCACAAGTTTTAATTGTGCGAAAGCTCCTGGCCACCTCTGAAACCTGGGGCTCCAGGCTCAGTGATGAATCCAGGATCACTCCCAAGCTGCAAACCTGCATCTTCAGGGGGAGTTCAACCCCATCCAACACAGGCTATAACCCTATACTCTGTTCGGTCTTTCGACTGATCAGGAGGGCCTCTGTCTTGTCTGGATTCAATTTCAATTTATTTGTCCTCATCCAGACCGTCAACCCTGTAACTATAAGCTATATTTTTATTTCACCTTATTCCTATAAGTTTGATAATAAAAGGCAAACCATTGTGAATTGTCTTAACCTCTGCCAGACCTCCCAACAGAGCCAACAATTCCATAATGTTCTTCAATGTAGCAGGGACAATCATCACTTGACATTATTTTCTAGCAACTGAACTAATGGCCTTATGATTGTCATCTGAGATTCCCCTCTGATGGGATCCAAGCCATCAGAGAAGACCCTGGACAAAGAAAATACGATTGCTCTGACTTTCCAATAGACTGCTTGGGCTTTCTCTTTATTTGTTCTGTCTGGGAATGGACTTGAGAGATCAACCATTTTCCACAGCATCCTGGACTCAGCATTTGCCAAATCCCATAATTTCCACACCTAGACATTCATTGCCTCCAAAATTCCCATTTAAGCTTCCATATATGGGTGCCACTTCCAGTAAGTGCTTCTCCACCCCAACAGATGATCCCAACTGCTGATTGGTGGCCCAGGGTATTCCCACCTGGCAGGGAGGGAATGCCGAGCCACATCATTGGGGCCAGATCCAATCACAGAGCTAGCCCGTTTGTGCCCTGGCCAATCAGGAGCACAGGCGGCACTGGCAGGCTCCTGGAGCTCAGTCAATCAGGGATGGGGGAGAGAGAAATTAAAACCTAGACAATGTTAATGCATTGGTTTTCTGCTGTATAAAATGGTTGCACATCCCATAATGCTTATGCTTGTACTTTTGGGCACGAGCCTATTTGTATCTGCTTTTGGCCAGAGCATAATTAAAGCCTCTGTCTCTCTGTCTTTGACCTGGTGAGTGTGTCATTTTACTCTGTAACTGATTGTTAGGCGTAAATGCTTGCCAGGCCAGACTCATTTAATTTCAACTACAAGAGGATCCATGCAAAATTAAAATGTAAAATAACCCCTTTAAATAAGATCACTACCCTGTCTGGGGTACTGAACTACTATGAAGATTGCCCATACCTTTTTCTTGATATGCTTGGTGCATATGTGATTCATAAAAATAAAAGATGTATGGTATGAATGAACTGAATGAAAGAAATGAATGGGGCCTAGTTGGGCCGAAGACACAATTCTGAAGATTGAGGCCTGGAAAACTACAAGAAGGTGAAAAATTCATGGACTATAATTACAAGTCTGAGTCCCCCCTCCGCTCTGAGTCCCCCCTCGGGGGTTGAGAAGGATGGGGTAAAAATGCTGTAATTTATTTATTTATTATTTCGATTTATATACCACCCTTCCCAAAGAGTTTCAGGGTGGTTCACACTAGTGAACAACATAATCGCAACATAGTTAAAAACATAATAAAACAGATTGAGGCAAGAGTGGAATTTAACAGCCTTAAAGGTTAAACGCCTGTCTGAAGAGATTGGTCTTGCAGGCCCTCCGGAAGGCCTGTAGATCTGTTATTGCTCGAGCCTCCTCTGGGAGGACGTTCCAAAGGGTAGGCGCTACTACAGAGAAAGTACGCTGCCGCGTCGAGGACAGGTGGCAAATCCAATAGGTTTTAATCCATGGACCGTAGTGGTCTCTGGGGAATGTGCATTATACATTTGCATGGAGTTCGTTTCTGCTGTAGAGATCTGATCCTTGGCATTGTTCTTAGGGAAAGAGAATGCATTTTTGGTGTTTTGGAAGTTTTGGAAATATTGGAAAGCTGGCCTAATCTGCAGGGAACATTCCTTTTTAAAAGTGTACTAACTCCCTTATATCAAGTCCAGACACAGTCATGATGCTGGAGTTCAGGGTGGAGAAAAGAGGCGGCAGACAGGTAAATAGCCTGCCTGGTAACATTGTTGAAACAGAGACAAGGTGTTGGCTGCTTTTATTATAACGAGCATAAACATGATATCAGAGACTTCCTACATAGCGTTTAATCCGGCATCCCGTTTCATTACTTCTTAGCTTGCAGTAGATATCTTAATTTGACAGCTTCTTTGGCTGTTTTCATTAGCTGTATAGGTGCATTTATATGCGGTGTTCAAACATACAGTTTGCTATTTATTTCAAAACAGCCACACAATTGTTCCATTCTTGTTACTGCTCTCACCACATTACCATCATTTTATAAATTTAGGATTATGTTTCCTTCAAAGGCAGTTACCAGTTTTATGTGGTTATCTTATGCATTTTTGTCTTTGCAATCTAGTTCATAGATAACCTCATTTACACTTTTGTAAAAGTTGCAAACAGGCTGTCCTCCTGCTGCAAAGCTATCTATCTACTCTTGTATAAGGAATGAGGTATGTTGTTACTAATGCTGGAACAGAGCTAGTGCTTATATAATTCTGAATTGCAACTGGTGCTTTATAGTTGTATATTTTCCACCTGAACCTATCACTATGCACTCACTAAAGCAGTACCAATAGATGGGGTGGGTCCCCTTATTTTGCAGTGGGAGGTGGTTTGGCAAATAAATACATTTACAGTCATGAAAGAGACAACATGGCCATAATCTTTATCGGTAGAAAGATTCTAACTTCAGCAACCTCTGCACCATAAAAAAATTATATGGAGGATTATAGCTTTTTGGCACCACGGATAGTTCCAGAAGGGTAGGGGGAAGAAACTCAATTCTATGGACATCAGACTGTACAATTTTGGGTCTTGACATTATCGCCATTGCAGGATCGGGGTATTACCTGCATTGCAGATGAAATATTCCTATTGTGTGCTTTAGCTAGAGAGATCAATGGTGAAAATATCAGATGTGTTTTACTGACTGTTTAGAATCAAATGTTTCAAACCTTGAAGATAAAGGCTATGTGGCAGCAGTATAAGATTCACAATTGCACAGTCAACTAATATTTTAGCCTGTCTACCTTACTTCTTTCTCTGTTCAGTGACAACATGAAGTGATAGGGTCCTGGTAGGGGTCTCTTTATTATTTTGCAACATGTCAATTTATAACAACCTGATTCTTATAAGGATGTTATAGGATATTCACCCTCTTTTCCATTTCGATCTGGAAAGTCTGCCCTGAGCTGTTTTGCAAAAAATATGAGCATGCTTTTTGCTGAGCAAAAAAAAATTGCGCTTACATGAAGCATGTAACAGAAACCATGCATTAGGCAGAAATGGTGGAGAGTTCAGAAGTCATCTTTGCCCGTGTCTTGCTTGTGCTCCTCAAATGCGATCTGGGTGGTATGGGAAGACAGGAAGCTCCCCTGCTCAGATGTGGCTTGCATTGTGAGTTTCTGGAGGCAACCTTGTTTGCTCTAATTTATTGTTAAGTTAGTGAACCATAGACTCCTTCTTTTAGATTTGTGGGTATAGAGACAATGGGCCTGGAGGAGACCGAAGCTTAGGTCCTTCAGAAGGATGAGGTGTTAGAGTTGGAGGACGCCTAAAAGTACTAGTGCCCCGGCTATTATGCCCGGGTTATTTGAGGAAGGCATTGTGTGCCAAGGTTGGTTCCTATTAGATGTGTATGTGGCTTGCAGTGGTCTCAGGAAGTTAGTGAAGCTACTGCAAGTCCCATTGGTCATGGTCCACCCCTCCCAACAGTACCAGGATGTAGAGTGGGTCATGGGGCTCTAAAAGCACGCTTGGTGTTGATCATTCATTGGATGAGGGTTGCAGTAGTCTCAGAAGGTGAGTGCTTTTTAGGTTGTCCAGATCTATTAGCTCCCTTATTCTGAGTAACCAACATCTTACTGATAGGGAGCCTCGGTTTTTCCAGTTTTTCGCGATCTCCTCCTCCTTTGGCCCCACCTCCTCTGCCTCCCCAAAATGGCTGCTGGGCCCCCTCTGTCAGCCAAACACCTGTGTCCACTCTCTTTTGCCCCCTTCCTTTCCTTCTCCCTCTTTTCCTTCCTTTTTCCTTCTCTTTTCTATTCCCTCTTCCTTTCCTTTCTTTCCATCTTCCTTCCCCTCCTTTCTCTTTCCTTCTTTACCCCCTTCTTCCTCCTTTCTCATGTCTTCTTCTCTCTGGTGGCACAGGCCCCCACTTTGTGGGCAGGGAGGGGATATCAGAGGGCAGCGTGAAGCAGCAGTGACCTCGAGCAGGTAGGACACCAAGGACTGTCCTCTCAGGTGAAGAGGGTGGCCAGGAGTTGGAGGAGGCCTCGACCTTTGGCCTGCCTTGCTCAGGCACAGTCTCTGTGACACTGCTGGCACCAGCACAGGCAGCGCGTGGCAGGTGGCTTCCTCCAGCTCCTCCTTCTCCTCCTTGGCTGAAGGCCCAGCTGAGCAGCCCCAAGGCCTCCTTGCGACACTCCTTGTCCTCTCTGACCTGGACGAGCTTATTTCTGGACACTGTTTTAAATGTACTTTTAGGGGGTTACTGTTTTGACCAAAATTTCTTGACTTGTATGGCATTTTCTCTTTCTTTGGCTAAGTGAAGGTTCCTTATTGTTTCTTCAGTCAATACCTTATTTTCTTGGCTTTCACAATAGTTGCAAACTCATTTGGAAATAATTTTTTTATAGTATAGGTGAAAAAGTTGCTAATGCTGATTTATTTTGACACTTCCAACAGCAATCAA
>JARBWK010004305.1:0-10629 GCA_030556195.1 Anolis apletophallus
TCATGGGGGCTATGTGTGCCAAGTTTGGTCTTGATCCATCAGTAATGGGAGTTGCAGTGGTATCATGAAATTACTGAAGGTAGTGCAAGTCCCATCATCTTTGGTCCACCCTCCTCCAACCTGCACCAGGATGTAGAGTGGGTCATGGGGGCTCTTAGTGCCTCGTTTGGTGTTGATCATTTATTGGATGAGAGTCGCAGTAGTCTCAGAAGGTGAGTGAAGGTACTTCAAGTCCCGTCATCCATGGTCCATCCTCCAAACAGCACCAGGATGTAGAGTGGGTCATGAGGGCTTTGTGTGCCAAGTTTGGTCTTGATTAGTCATTGAATGAGGGTCGCAGCAGTCTTGGGAAGTGAGTGGAGGTACTTCAAGTCCCATCATTCGTGGTCCATCCTCCTCAATACTGCACCAGAATGTAGAATGATCCATAATGCTGCGGCCTCTTTCGAGAAGACACGCCAAACGGGTCTTGAAGAGAAACGACAACGCAGAAAGAACCGCAACTTGGTAACAACATCACCCAAGGAGACTTTCTGCTGTGCTTTCTGCAACTGGTCTTGCCCATCTCAGATTGGCCTTTTTATTCATCAACTCACTTGTAAAAAGCGTGGGATGAGTCCTTCCTAAGAATCTTCATTTGCGAAGTAATGCCGAGAGATAAAGTCTTGAAATAATGAATAATTACTAAAATAATGTATAAATATTACAATAAATAGAGTGTCCCTGCGCAGTTTTTCACTTATTGCGGGAGGTCCTGGAACCTAAAAAATTGCAGATCGCCCTGTTTCGTGAAAAAAAATTATTCAAGATTTCAAATCGTTGGATCCAATTTTCTCTTCCATCTCCATCTTTTTTCTCTTTTGACTCTATGTACACACACTCATCCTTTATCTTGTCCTTCTCTTGTCAACGTCTCCACTCTTTTAAACCACTAGATGTCGTAAGTGTGTCATATTTTCTATCGCTGGTTGTTGAAAAGCAGATTTGTCCAACTCCTTATGGGGTGGCAGTTTGGATTAGTGGAAAGCAGTGTTTTTCAACCCTTTTTGAGCCGTGGCACACCACCAACCAAAATGACACAAAATGACACTCTAACACAGTCATACATATAGTTAATATGTTTTTAAATGTAGTTATACACTCAGTGTGAAACCTGGGCCTGTTTCAATGAACACAACATAGATATCCTGGCAGGAATGGCAGAAAGACACAAACTTCCCACACAGAACTCCCATAACCAAGAGAAAATGCTGTAAGAGTTTGGTGGGCATTGACCTTGAGTTTTGAAGTCGTAGTTCACCTATATCCAGAGAGCATTGTGGACTCAAACAATGTTGGATCAGGACCAAACTTGGCATGAATACTCAATATGCCCAAATGTGAACACAGATGGAGTTTGGGGAAAATAGACCTTGACATTTGGGAGTTACAGTTTCTGGGATTTATAGTTAACACACAATCAAAGAGCATCCTGAACTCTTGCAACAATGGAATTGAACCAAACTTGGCATATTGAACTCTCATTACCAATACAAAGTACTGAAAGGGTTTGCTTGGGAATTGACCTTGAGTTTGGAAGTTGTAGTTCACCTACACCCAGGGAGGACTGTGGACTCAAACAATGTTATGTTATGTTGTTGTTTGTTTTCTATCCAGAATCACAATGTTGGAAGGAGGCTCACCACTTTAAGGTCCCTAAAACAGGCATGGAAAACTTGGCCCTCTGGGTGCTTTTGGACTTCAATTCCCACCATTCCTAACAGCCTGAGGCCCTTTCCTGCTTAAGTGGCTGAGGGGGAAAGGGAAAAGGGCCTGAGGCTGCTAGGAATGGTGGGAGTTGGAGTCCAAAACACCTGGAAGGTCCAAGTTTGTCCATGCCAGCTTTCGACAGAGACCGCTTCCTCCCCCTTCGACTTCGCGCCCTTTCTTCCCCCTCCTGCCGAACACTTACTTTTTCTTCTACAATGCCGCTTCCGCCGCCATTTTGATCCGAGGGGGCAGCATGAGTGTGTTCAGGAGGGGAGGGGGGAGGGAAGAAGACGTGACCCGTGCGGGCGCTACTGCGCAGACTCGCCCCAGAGCATAAGAACATAAGAAGAGCCATGCTGAATCGGGCCTCAGCCCATCTAGTCCAGCATTCTGTGTCACACAGTGGCCCACTAGTTGTACACAGGGATCTCTAGCAGAAAGGAGGGCAAAACCCTCACCTGCTCCCCGACCCCCACAACCAGTACCCAGGAAAAATCCTGCCTGCCTCCATCAACACAGAGGTGGCACTTGGATGTCCATTTCAGTAACTCCTGATTCCCTTGGTATCCATGAATCTGTCTAATCCTGCCTTGAAGCTGTCCAGGCTGACCGCTGTCACAACCTCCTCTGGAAGTGAGTTCCATAACCCAATGACCCTCTGGGTGAAGAAATATTTCCTTTATTAGTCCTAACTTTCCTACCTTGGAGCTTCAGGGAGTGCCCCTAGTCCTAGTGTTGTGTGACAGAAAAAATATTTTTCTTTATTCACCTTTTCTATCCCATGCATGATTTTATACACTTCGATCAAGTCACCTCTTAAACGCCGTCTTTCAAGGCTGAAAAGACCAAGGCGTTGCAACCTGATTTCATAAGGGGAGCTGCTCCATCCCTTGGATCATTCTTGTTGCCCTTCTTTGTACCTTTCCAGTTCCGTTATATCCTTCTTGAGGTGCGGTGACCAGAATTGTACACAGTACTCCAAATGTGGCCTTACCATCGATTTGTAGAGAGGTAATACCACATTTGCTGACCTATTTTCGATTCCCTTTCTGATCATGCCAAGCATAGAATTTGCTTTTTTCGCTGCTGCTGCGCACTGGGTTGACATCTTCATTGAGCTGTCCACCAAAACCCCAAGATCCCTTTCCTGGTTTGTCTCAGAAAGCTTTGATCCCATCAGTTGATAAGTGTATTTGGGGTTCTTTGCCCCGATGTGCATGACTTTACACTTGTTTAGGTTAAAATGCATTTGCCACTTTGTTGCCCATTCACTCAATTTCGAGAGATCTTTCTGGAGCTCTTTACAATCAGTTTCATTTTTAACTACCCTGAACAATTTAGTGTCGTCTGCAAACTTTGCTACCTCAGAATTCACTCCTACATCCAGATCATTAATGAATAAATTAAAAGTAACGGACCCAAAACTGAACCTTGGGGTACGCGGCCACTTCTCACCTCTTTCCACCCAGAGAAGTGTCCGTTTATTACCACCCTTTGTTTCCTACAGTTTAGCCAGGTTCCAATCCAGGACAAGACCTGTCCCCTGATTCCATGGCTGAAGAGCTTGTTTAGGAGCCTTTGGTGAGGACTTTGTCAAAAGCCTTTTGAAAGTCAAGGTAAACAATATCGACTGGGTCCCCTTTATCTATGTGTTTATTTACACCCTCAAAGAATTCTATCAAGTTAGTAAGACATGATTTGCCTTTGCAGAAACCATGGTGATTTTCCTTCAGCAATGCCTGTTCTTCTATGTGCTTAGTAATTTTTTCTTTAATAATGGTTTCCATCACTTTGCCTGGAACTGAGGTTAGACTAACTGGCCTATAATTTCCTGGATCACCCCTGGATCCTTTCTTGAAGATCGGTGTTACATTTGCCTCCCTCCAGTCCTCGGGTACAGTGCCTGATCTTAGAGAAAGGTTATATATTTTGGCTAGAATTTCAGCAATTTCACGCTTGAGTTCCTGAAGAACTCTGGGGTGGATGCCATCTGGCCCTGGTGATTTGTTGACATTTAGTTTAGTAAGGCATGTGAGAACATCTTCCTTGTTTATCTCTATCTGGTTTAATTCATTTAATTCCCTCCCTTAAAAAAACGGACTCAGCTGCAGGCATATGTTGTCTGTCCTCCTGTGTGAAAACGGAGGCAAAGAAGTCATTTAGCCGCTCAGCAATCTCCTTGTCTTCGCTGATTTTCCCTTTCTGACCATTGTCGTCGAGTGGCCCAACTGCTTTTCTAGTTGGGTTCCTGCTTCTGATGTACTTAAAGAAGTTTTTGTTTTTTTAATATTCTTTGCTATGTGTGCCTCAAAATCTCTCTTGGCTTTCCTGACTGTTGCTTTGCATTTAGTTTGCCAGTGCTTGTGTTCCTTTCTGTTCTCCTCAGTAGGAAGAGCCTTCCATTTCTTAAATGAGTTTTTCTTCTTTCCAATCACATCTTTTACTTCATTTGTAAGCCATACTGGTGTCCTTTTGGACTTTCCATGCCTCTTTCTTTTTATTGGAATGCATTTTAGTTCGGCCTGTTTTATTGCAAAAGACCATCAACTGCTGTGAGATTTTACCCTTCTAAAGAACCATTTTGGTTGCTACGTGCACTGGCAGTATGGTTTCTAAGGCAACATCAACACCCAAGAGACCTCTGCAGTCAGATCAGAATTGCTTCTGCCAAAGGTCTCTCCTGTTGCAGACATCGATATCGGGAACATCTCTTTCAAAAGTGAACTTGAAGTGCTCTCGATTAAAGTTGTGGCTCACATAACAGCTCACAAATAATGGATTACAAACATCACCTGCCAACAGATGGGAGTCTTTTTCCTCAAAAAAACAAAACCCTAGAAAATAAATCAGTCCGGAAACTACTCAATTTGGACAAAACAACTGGTGGGCATGGTAAAAGTAGCCTCTTTGCTCACATGTCCTCCAGCACAGTGTTTTTTAACCTTTTTTGAGCCGCGGCACATTTTTTTACATTTACAAAATCCTGGGGCACACCACCAACTAAAATGACACAAAATGACACTCTAACACAGTAATACGTATAGTTAATATGTTTTTAAATGTATTTATACACTCAGTGTGAAACCTGGGCCTGTTTCGATGAACACAACATATATATGACTTCCTCTCACATACTTATACATGGCTATCATGTCTTCTCTCAGACTTCTCTACTTCAGGCTAAACATGCCCAGCTCTTCAAGCCGCTCTTCATAGGGTTTGTTCTCCAGACCCTTGTGAAATTTCACCCTGAGTGAAACTAGCTTCCAGATAACTATGGATGCCATGAAGCTGTTATAAACAGTTCAGGGGGAGACTCTAAAAAAAAATTTAAAATACTTTTTTAAAAAAATTCCAAGCAGAGAGGCTCAATTTTTTTCTTGGAAACCTGTGAATGCTTCAGCCTCCCGATGCTCCTAGGTTCGCTCCCTGCCCAGTTCACTGGCGTGGAGCTTCCGGCTTTGGCTGTTCTCGCAGAAACACAAGCCAACGCGAAAACGCCGACTCAATCACTCTGCTTGCGGAGGGAGGAGGGAGACAGCGAAAGAGGCCACACAGATCTATGAAACGTATAGAGTCTATACGTTTCATAGATCTGTGTGGCCTCTTTCGCTGCCTCCCTCCGCAAAAGCAGAGTACTGGGCGGAAGTGATTGAGTCAGCGTTTTCACGTTGGCTTGGATCTCTCGCGAGAACAGCCAAAGCCGGAAGCTCCACGTCGGTGAATTGGGCAGTGAGTGAACTTGGGAGCATCGGGAGGCTGAAGCAACCCTAAGCTGGAGCTGGAGCCATGCTGAGTCAAGGCTCCTGAAGGCTTCCTCAAGGCGGGCCTGGCCCTGGCATTCGGCAAAGCCCTTCCTTTGCCTCAGGGAGGATCTTTGGGAGGGAAAGAGGAAGAAAGAGCTGATAGGAGAGGGAAGAGTGCCAATTTCCCACGGCACACCTGTTGATTGCTCACGGCACACTAGTGTGCCACGGCACACTGGTTGGGAAACACTGCTCCAGCAGATCACAGATGAAAACACAGATATAATAATGATAACTTTATTTTTATACCCCGCCAACCATCTCCCCATTGGGGACTCAGGGTGGCTTACAAGGGACAAGCCCAAAAGACAATTCAAACACAGAAGAAAACACTTACCAATTAAAACATCAGCTTAAAGCAACACAACATAATTATACACAACATAAGAGCAATATGGCTGGAAAGAAAATTAGCTGAGGTACAAATTCAATGAGTGCGATACATTTTACAGGAGCACAAGAAAAGTGTGACATACCAGTAGATTGGGCAGGAAATACTACCGTATCATAATACTTGTTGAGGTAGATCAGGGCTGTCCAACTTCTACTGGACCGGGGGCCTGAATTCCGGTCACTAATCAACTGGGGGGCCTTAGGGTCTGCCTCCGCCCCCGGCTCCGCCCCTGGCTCCGCCCCGCCCCGGCTCCGCCCCGCCCATCACCTGGCTCTGCCCCTCCCCAGCTCCGGCCCCGCTCCGGCCCGCCCCCCTCCACCGGCTCCGCCTCCTCCCCGGGCTCCAATTTACTTACAATTACTAGTTGCATTATTAATTATAAAATAAATTTTTAAAAAATGGAACTGAATGAAATTAATTTTAAATATAAATAAATATCAGAAGAGAGATGGATCGAGGAAGGGAATATATATGGGAGGGAAATAAATATAAATAAATAACATAAAAGCAAGAATTAAAGCAAGGAAGAAAGGAGCCCACCCCAGCAAAACAGCCCTCAGTTCCAAATTAAATACATTATTATTATATTTCTGCCCCATATATTCCCACCCCCATCTTCCCCTTAAGCCCCCTGCTTCGGCCTACCTTTCCAAATGCGCTGGATCCAGGCGGCGGGCGGGCGAGGCGCCTGCGCCATCTACGCGGCACCTGCAGAGCGGCGGCGCGAGCGGGGAGAAGGAGGAGGGGCTACGGAGAAAGAAGGCAGCCAGCCACCTCCTTTCTCCGAAGCCTCTCCTCTTTCCCCCCGGGTGTGCCGCTGCTCGGATCCCGAGCGGCGGCGCGAGCGGGGAGAAGGAGGAGGGGCTACAGAGGAAGAAGGCAGACGGCTCCCTCACCTTTCCTAGCAGTAGGCGGCGCCAAGGGCGGCGCGTCACCCCAGGCCTCTGACGCGCCGCCCTTAGCGCCACCTACTGCTCCTTTCGGCAGTTCCCCTCCCTAGGAAGGGCGGCGCTGAGAGAGGGACAGAGGGGGCGGTGCAGGGAAGAGGAGCTGGCTCCCTTCCTTCTCCCTGCCCCCCCCCCGTCCCCCCCCCGGCCACCATTTTTTAAAAAAAAACTTTCAGGAGGGTAGCGGGGGCCGTGTCCAACAGGCTGGGAGGGGGCGTGTATGGCCCGCGGGCCGCCTGTTGAACAGCCCTGAGGTAGATCATACAAGGGCCAGAATAAAGTGCTATACTCAATAGGGGCAGGAAAAATTACTGGTGAGCTGCTTAATCAAAGGGAACATCCAGGTTTTTATAGTTGACTCCGGAAAGAGGACAAAGTGGGAGCCTGTCTGATGTCCCTAGGGAGGGAGTTCCAGAGCCGAGGGACCACCACCGAGAAGTCTCTCTCCCTTGTCCCCACCAACCACGCTTGCGGTGGCGGGGGGAGAGAGAGCAATGCCTCCCCAGACGATCTCAAGGTACGCACTGGTTCATAAGGGAAGAGGTGATCGCAAGATAAGCAGGTCCCGAACCATTTAGGGCTTTATAGGTGATGACCTCCACCTTGAATTGGGACCGGAAACTTATTGGGAACCAGTGGAGCTGTTTAAATAGGAGAGTTGACCACTCTCAGTAACCAGCTCCCGTGAGTAATCTAGCTGCTGATCTTTGACCAACTGTAGTTTCCGAGCCGTCTTCAAGGGCAACCCCACCTTGAGCGCATTGCAGTAATCCAACCTAGAGGTGATTAGGACATGGACCACCATAGCCAGATCGGATTTCACGAGATACGGGCGAAGCTGACGCACAAGTTTTAATTGTGCAAAGGCCCTCCCAGCCACCGCCGACACCTGAGCATCAAGTGTCAGACCGGAGTCCAGAAGGACCCCCAAGCTCAGGCCCGAATTACCCATAAGGCCACCCTAGGACATGGCCTAGGGCGGCACCTTTGGGGGGGCAGCAGGTCCGGACCCCCCAAAAAAGTTTTCAAAAAATTCAAAAAGGGGGGGGGCGCATGCGCAAGGTGGCGTAAGCGCCATCCACGCCCGCCTCCTCCTTTTCTCTGCTCCCCTCGGCTCCGCCCCCACCTCCTCGCCGGAGGAAGGAGCCCCACCCCGGAGCTGATGCGCGGCCTCCCACGGCTCCTCCCTCCCCTCCTAAAGCCGTGATTTCGGCCGCTTCTCAGGCCGGCATAGTGGCTTTTAGGAGGGAGGGGAGGTAGGATCCGGCGAGGAGCCAGGGGCAGAGCTGGGGGGCGGAGCTGGGGCGGAGCCGGGGTTGGGGAAGAGCGGGGAGGAGCCGGGGAGGAGTGGGGAGGAGCCGGGGTGGGGCGGGGCAGAGCCGGGGGAGCGGAGAGGAGCCAGGGGCGGGACAGAGCCAGAGGTGGCGGCAGAGCCCTTGGCCTAGGGCGCCAAAAGGGCCTGATCCGGGCCTGCCCAAGCTGCGGACCTGTGTCCTCAGAGGGAGTGTGACCCCATCGAGCACAGGTAGTGTCACACCTCAAGGGCCTCAGGCATCATTTTTGCTTGGGCAACACTTTAGCCAAGGTGATAGGAGGATGCTATTCAAGCCAGCTTGTTTCACTCTCAAACCTTGCCCTGGGCCTCCCTGCCGTTCCCGTGAGAAGCCAGGGATGAATGCATAACATAGGCAGCTCAAGGCCATGCCATCTAGCCTCCCTGATAGTGGAGCGCTCCAAAGGAACCGAGAGTTTGACTCCCTTCTGTCCAGATGGGCGCCCCTAACGAGCAGTGCATTCCAGTGGGACTGAGGTAGCATAACATATAGACGACCATCAATCATCGAACTCTGACACTCGACGCACTTACGAGTCAAAAAATAGTGCGGGGTTGCTTTAAAGAATGAAAGCAACGAGGAGAACTAAGAAGCAATGATAATGATATAATTTTTGTATTTTTTTGTGTATATCACCAAACATACAAATGCAACATGCAATGCAATATTCCAGGCACAAGTAAATAACCTAATAGAGACCCTACATGGGTAAAAGAGACGTAACTTTATCATAGTGCATAAGAGCATTCATATCTCTGAATAGAGAGTCCCATGAGAGAGTTCCTTCGCAAATAATATGATAAAGTCCACCTTCTTCAAGAAGAGAAAATATAAGGAATAATGTCCAATAGCAAGCGAAGTACTCTCACAGCGGCCGACGATCTCGTGGATGCGTGCGCTGAATCGTTTCGCCGTTTACAGGCTTTTTCTAGACCGGGGACGTCTTTCCGGCGCTCAATGTATTAGCAACAAATCTAGACAATATATACAATACAATACATCAGAATGGGTAAATTTTCCCATTAAAGCGACCTCGAGGAGAGAAAGAAGCAGTATTCGTACCTTAGTATATCAAGGGGAAAATCACATAGAGGCATCAGGCCTTCTCTGGTCAGGTCATGGACAATGCAATGTGGAGCAGGGAAGTTTATAGTCAAGAGATTAACAGTAAATGTGAACAGCTGAGAACTACACAAGGAGCTCGCTAACACATAAATGATCATTGAGGCCTTTTGGCGACTACGCAGGAAAGGCGGATTATCCAATCGCGTTCTAATTGTAATAATCTGCGTTTTACATCCATTGAGGGTTTGGGTTCTACCTTATCCAAAACCATTACAGTGAATGCCTCATGGTGATGTTGTTTGCTAACAAAGTGAGAGTACAGTCTGGAATTATCACATCCTGCGAAATCTAGATCTATGTTCTGTACTCTTTTGAATTTCGCACCGCTTTCGCCCACATAAATGTCCCCATAAATACATTGTAGACAATACACGATATTACTAGACCCGCCCGATGGACCAGGTATTGACCTTGAACCTTCGGTGGTTGTAAGGGCTGACAATATGATCTGCTGGATCAATTAAATGGCATATAGAGCACCTGCCTGCATGGGTAAATTGCTTGATTGTTTTTCTACCTGTTTGATGCTGTGATCAGAATGAATAATCAAACTTTTATATTGGCAGTGTGTGTTTGTATGCAATCAATAGTTTTGAAGCCCAGGAATGGACTGCACTAGGGCCAAAATCTATTGACAATAGAGGAGATTTTTGGGCATGGGGAGTATACGTGAGTGACCAAACTATTCTGTCTTCTACAGGTTTGCTTTTAACGCGGGGAATCTTTTTTACTCTAAGTAGAGCACTCTGTAGCACCGATTTAGGATAACCCCTGTCTTCCAAATTTAAAGTAAGCCTCTCCGCAGCCTTGAGCCAAAAAATCCGCTTTTGAAACATATTAAACAAATATTCAGATATATTGATGATTGCTTTCTATTAATTGATGATGCAGCTGCTGTGGCACCCATTTAAGAATATTTTAACTCCTGGCACACGGACATTAAATTTACTTTCGAACATAGTGTAGCACAGCAGTTCTCGTTTGTGCCTGGAGAGCAGGGGCTAGGACCCGGGGTCCCATTGGCATTAGGGCCTGCAGCCGCAGAGCCAGATTCAGAAGACGATTTGGAAGGGTTAGAAGAAGGACAGTTTCCCATCAGTGGGCCTCCTTCGCTCACAGAAAGTTTGGCATGGGAAGGAGGTTGGCTTGACCCCTACGTAGAGATAGATAACCAGGTGCAAATGGAAGCCCGATAGCGAAAGTTATGAGCGGCCGGTGGGAGAGGCTCCCAAGATCTTGTGAGTGGCTTATGGAAGGCGGATGGGAAGATTCTA